>DF358367.1:78198-90529 GCA_000787875.1 Solanum virginianum
CGGGGGGGGGGGTTATGTACCTAAATCCCATTGTGTGGGGCTTGGTAGGTCTATATTACTATGTTGGGGGTATGTACCTCAATCACCTCGTGTGGGTAAGTGGTAGGATCATACCACCATGTTGGGGGGATCTACCTCAATGTCCTCCCAAAGGGGTCGTAGGCCTTGTATTCCGAGTACTTGTTTGGTTGGTCTATAATGATGGCCTCTTCCTACCTAAGTAATATTTCTATATAAGCATAGTTTACTTCAAGCATCATTCATGCATGCTATATTGCTATTATACACATTCATTGCGTAATTATGCATTTTGATTATGTCGCTTATAACTTATTGCATTGCATCCTACATAATTAGAACATTCAAATGTACTAACACATACTATATGACTACATGATCTTACCATGTAGGAATTGGAGCTCCACTTGATCATCTTCCTCCTCCACGTGGCTAGTACTATCTTGGAAGCAAGTTTGGTGAGTCCTCAACTCCAAAGATGATATCGTTTGATCTTATGTTATGCAAAGACTATGTATCTTTCGTTGTATGCTTTTGAGTATGAGGGTGATCCTAGAAAGTTGTCTTTGCCCCCGCTCAATTCTAAGTTTAGAGGTGTTGTTGGACAAGCAATGTAATTATTATGCTTTGAGCTATGACTTCTCTTGACTCTTGGATATTTTATTCTATGACAGACTTTCCCCTTATTTCTTTACCCTTATCTTTTGCTCTTTGTTGTTTTTTAAGTGCCTCCGTGACTAAGGATGTGTAATGATATGCTATGATGCTTGTTTGGGGTCCCTTCAGATTCCCCATTTCCTATGTCACATCTAGGCCCTATGCTTGGGTCGTGACACAATCGGGGATCTACAATGCCTACCATATAAAGTTCCAAAGGGAACCATGCCAATGCTTGAGTGGTAGCTATTATTGTAAGCAAATTCAATAAGTGCAAGATGTTCATCCCAACTACCCCTAAACTACAAAACACAAGCTCTAAGCATATCTTCAAGAGTTTGGATAGTCCTTTTTGCTTGACCATCCATTTGAGGATGAAAAATCATCCTAAGCTTGATCTTGGTACCAAGACCTCTTTGAAAAGACCTCCAAAAATGAGAAGTGAATGGACCACCATGATCCAAAATGAAAGATAAGGGTACCCCATGCAATCTAACCGAATCATGAATATACAACGTGGCATAATCATTAGTACCATAGGTGGTTTTGACTAGTAGACACTAAGCCAACTTTGTCAATCTATCCACAATAACCCAAATTATGTTAAAGAATCTCATAGTCTTAGGCCACCCAACCACAAAATCAATGTTGATCTCTTCCACTTCCAAGTAGGAATGTCTAGGTCTTGGGCTAGGCCACCCGGCCTTTACTAGTTGACAATTGTGACATCCGGATAGGAACATGGCAATATCCCTCTTCATGCCACCCACCAATACACCTCCTTCCAGTCTCTATACATCTTTATGGAACCTAGGTGAATAGGTTAAGATGAATTATGGGCCTCTTTCAAAATCAACTCTCTCAAGTCAAAAACATTAGGCACACACAACCTACCTTGGTACATAAGGGCACCATCTCCCCCTTTGGAGAAAACCTCCACTTTACCATTCTTCACCAAGGCCTTCAACTCTAGCAAGGTGAGGTTAAGATCTTGTTTGGACTTGACTTCCTCAATCAAAAAAGATTTAGAACCATCAACAACCACTACACCATAATTTTAAACTTTATCCAACCTAACCCCCAACATAGATACTTGGTGAACTTGTCTAGCCACCTCCTTGCCACCATCATCATTATGAGCTAGGTTACCTATAGATACTCTACTTAGAGCATCGGCCACAATATTAGCTTTTTCGTGATGATAATTTACAATCACGCCATAATCTTTAAGGAGCTCTAACCACCTTCTTTGTCTCCAGTTAAGATCTTTTTATGTGAACACATATTGGAGACTCTTATGGTCGGTAAACACATCAACATGAACCCCAAACAAATAGTGACACCAAATTATTAAAGCAAATACCACAGCTGCCAATACAAGATGATGGGTGGGATAATTTCACTCATGAGCTTAAGTTTCCTAGAGGCATATGCTATCACCATTTTGCATCAAATCACACCCCAAACCAATTATTGAGGCATCACAATAAACAACAAACCCTTACAACCCTTCTGATAGAGCCAAGATGGGAGCGGAGACAAGCTTATCTTTCAAAGTTTGAAAACACTTTTCACATTTGTTGGTCTATATGAATTATGCCTTTTTTGTGAAATGATCCCAAAAAGTGCCCCAAAACATGCCTCAAAATGCTTCAAATTTTAAATCCTATATATCTCAAAATTCTTGTGCGATATCAAAAAATTCTATTTCATATTCTTTTTTGGGGGTCTAAATTGGGGGTCTAACCCTGATATAAGAGTGAAATATTAGCAATTATGAGTTTCAAAATGCAAATTCCAGAGAGATGTGCGCGCCGCTTCCGCAACGCGTACCAGTATATTTTGGTAACTATTTTTTTACTTCATCCAAAATTTTCTAAGTGTTGTATCAAAGTGTTCCCAAATGTGTTTTTACCTACAACATAGCCATATTTGATCCACATATCACCCAAAATATTTTCCAATACTCAGTCAAACACTTAATCATATTTTCACTCCTAAATTCAAGTAACAAAACCCTCATCTGAAACTTAGCATTTCCTTCAAGCTTAAAGCCTCCATTTTCAATTTTCATCAAGAGCTTCTCTAAAGCTAAGGTATGTAGGTTTTACCCATTGGGTCCTTCAATCCATGGTGCCCGAATCACATTTTTACTTAATTTACATTATTTAAATTTGATTTTATAAAAGGGTTTACTATTATGAACTATGATAAAGTTGTATAAAGTTGTGACTATTTTGCTATGTGTTGATCTATAAATCTTGGATCTAATGTAAGATTTAAGAAGAGGTTTTGATGTATATTTCTTAAGAGTTTTGCATGATTTCATCTCTAAATGGCATGTTTTTTTACTACCATTTCACACCCTCTAAGTGTTTGATAAAATGCCTGGTTATGGTCCAAAACATGAGATATGATATGATTGATGTTATTATGATGAAATGAGCTTATTTATATGATAACTCCTACATAAAGTGTTGCATTAGACCATGCCCAATTCGGGGGGTCTAAGAACCCGGATAACCGAGATAGAGGTTTGTACTCATTAACCCAGTGAAGGGTTTGTACTTCTCCACCTTGTGATGGGGCATCATCATCATTAACTGGGATGGGGGTTTATACTTATCAACTATGTGAAGGATTTATACTTCTCTACCTAGGTGATGGGGCAGCATCATCACCAGCCGAGTCAATAGATAGTACTTCACCAACTAAGTGAAGGGGTGGCAGCATCACTAACCTACCTATGGGTTTAAACTTCGAAAATATAACTTGGTCTATTCTAGACATGATATCCTATATAAGCATGACTTATTTATATATGTTTTACTTGAGCATTGATCATATATGTCATAATGTTATATGATGTTATTGCCTATTGTTATACATTTTGAGTGTGATATCTATCTTTTATTGCATTGCATGCTATATACTTAGTACATTCAAATATACTAATGCATACTCTTGCGTACGTGATATCACCATGTAGGAACCGGAGCCCAAGTTGATCATCCTCCTCCACGTGACTAGTTCGGTGGTACTCAAGCTAGTTGGTGAGTCCTCCACTTTGGGGACCTTAGTATATGCTTTCTTGTTACATATTTAGACACTCTACTATATGGTCTATTGACTATGAGGGTGAGCCCGATTACTTTCTCTTGGCCCCCGCTCTTATTTATGTATGAGAAGTGGTTGTTGGACATGTTATGTATCTATGATATGAGTTTTGACTCTTGTCTCTTGATTATGATATTGTGCAAGCTTTTCCCTTAGTCCCTCTGCCCCTATTCTTCCTCACTAATGTCTTTTATATGCTTCTACGACGAATGATGTGTAATGAAAAGTTAAGAGGCTTGTTTGGGGTTCTTTCGAGTTCCCATTCGCCGTGTCATGTCTAGGGCCTAGGCTTGGATCTTGACAAACTTGGTATCAAAGAACTTGGTTGATAGATCCTTGGAGTCCAACACACCACATTGATTTGAGTCCTATTCATGGTTGTAATGTGCACCATGACTATGAATAGGAGGCTATGAGACATTTTAGGAAATGTTTCCTTTTTTCATGTTCTAAGTCGTGCTACATAGTTATGGTAAGTTTTTCCCTCCTAACGATTGTTCCTTGCTATGCTAGATCATGCCAAACACTAGAAGAAGATGTTCCCAAACTCCCAAGGAGCAACCTACTAATGGTGAGCTCCGGGATGCTCTCACTATGCTTGCCCAAGTGGTGGCCAACCAAGTCAAATCAAGGGGCCCAAGACCCTCATGGTACTACTGTGGGAGCTAGTGTAAGGGACTTCATGAGGATGAATCCTCAAGTTTTCTATGGGTAAAAGGTAGATGAACATCCACAAGAGTTCATTGATAAGGTTTACAAAATACTAAATATCATGGGTGTTGGGCCGAATGAAAAGGCAGAGTTGGCAGCATACCAAATCAAGGGGGTAGCAGAAATTTGTTATGGTCAATAGAAGGGGGAGAAGGGAAATGGTTATGTGATTCTTTGGGAGGAGTTAAAATTGGCTTTCCTTATTCAGTTTTTTCCTCTGGAGCTTAGGAAAGCAAAGTTGGTAAAGTTTACGAACTTGAAACAAGGTGTTTTAAGTGTGAAGGAGTATGCCCTCAAGTTTAATCAACCTTCAAAGTAAGCTCCTTATTTGGTGGTTGATCCTAGATCTAGAATGAATACATTTGTTATAGGGGTCTCTGACTTGGTGAGTGAAGAATGTTGACCTAGCTTGCTAATTTGGTGACATGGACTTATCTCGGTTGATGACATATGTCAAGCAAATGGAGGAGCAAAAGTTCAGAAAAAGGAGGGGCCATGAGGCTAAGAGGGCCCGTTTTGAGTGTATGTTCCAAAAGGGTGCTAGATTTTATCAAGGCCAAGGGCCTTCTCATCCTACTAATAGGGGGTTTGCTAATATTATCCCTAGGCCTCAAGGTGTTGGTGGTGTGGCTCCTATGGATGTTGTTCTAGATGTGGGAAGAGTCTTAATGACACATGTTTGAAGGGTTATAATGCATGCTTTGGTTGTGGGGAGCTTTTTCATAATAAGATATCTTGTCCAAGAAACTATGGCAAAGTCTGGGGTGCAAATGCAGTTCCATTGGGTAGGGGTGGTCATCAAGGTGGTGCCCCAAGGCACAATTGATTTTATGCTTTACTAGGGAGGCAAGAGTTTAGTGATGTCCCTGATGTTATTATTGGTATGTTGAAAATCTTTGTCTTTGATGTATATACTTTGATTTGTCTGGGTACCACCCTCTCCTTTGTTACCCCTTTTGTTGCTAAAAAGTTCCCTGTTGAGTTCGAGTTGTTGCTTGAGCCTTATGAGGTGTCTACTCCTATTGGTAGATCTATTATTGCAAGGACGTCACGCCCAAAGTCCCGTTAAGGCGGACTGACACCCATTACCAATAAGGCTTGGGAGAACCAACATGTATCCATATGCTTTCTATACATATTATAAGGGATTTAAACATTCCACATGCCTTTAAGAAAGTAAACAATAATAATAAGCCAAAAGGAAATACGTATGGCTAGGCCGTTGGGGCCACGATGTCTAACGTATGACACATGACCACACTTTAATTTACATAGTCTACAAAGACTCTAGATAAGAAAAAGTATCTGATAAGGGTCAGGACAGGCCCCGCCTCAACTAACTGTACAACACAAAAATATAAGCTCTTGACACGCAAAGCTTCGAAGCAACCTGGTTTATAAAGGTTAGGACAGGCCCCACCTAGACTAACTATACAATACAAAAATATAAGCTCTAGACACACAAAGCTCTGAAGCAACCTTGAGCTTGGTAATAGCAGCTGAATATCCTGTACTCCTACTGGGAGATCTACTAGCACCTATGATAGTGTAGGACTAGGGTCAATCAATACATATACATTATGTGAAAAGATGGACAATGTTCTGGGTGACCACATTGTATGAATCTTCCAAATTTTGCCGACTCCCCAAAGCATAAGTGCAATTCTGGACTTCGATTGAGCTAGCTACCCCTCTTACACCTGTACATGACTCGTGGGTGCTTATTGACCCCTAAATATTGGAGGAACTAACGATGATTATACAATAACTGGTCTCTTAGGTTGTGCTATACCCATACATCTCCTCGGTCAATCTCTTATTAAATTCTCTAGCGAACTACACCAATAACAAGCATCTATCCCAACATGACATATACCTGAATGACTTCTTCCAAACTCTTTACAAGGCTGCATAGGGGTTATTTGCTAGCCTGCTGAATATCTCGTTGTCCGGGCGCCTTGCCCTTCACTTCTTGGACCAAATTGATTTTTGCTAGACCCTAAAGTTATGGTGAAGCACTGGCTGCAAAGTAGGAGGATGATGGCCTAGACGGTGTATTAGAAAACCGAGGCCTAAACTCACCTTGAGATGGTGTAAATAGCCCTGTAGACCTAGCCCTCTTGGAATACGCCCTTTCTAATTATTGTGTCCTTCTCCTTTGCCTTTGATCCTCCAATTTATGTGTAAAAGCTTGCATTCTCGCTATATCCATGTCTTTGTTCAAGGAAGAAATGGTAAAGTCTCTGACTAGATACTTATCCAATATATCCACATATTTATGAACTCTATCTGCCATAGTAGCAACTATATTGTGAGCATACTTGGCTAAGGAATTAAACTAAAGGCTATACTCTCTCACACTCATATTCCCTTGGTAGAGGTTCAAGAACTGATCTGTACGGGCCTCTCGGATCTCTAATGGCAAGTAATGGTCAAAAAATTCCTCTTTGAACTCCTTTCAGGAAGTTGGAGGTGCATCTATACCCTTAGATTGCTTCCAAGCTTCATACCATATTATAGCCACATCCTTCAACCTATATATCGCTAACTTGACAACTTCTGTACTTCTCACATGATAGCATCTAAAGTGCATTGAATTTGATCAATAAAGTCTTAGGGATATTCATTAGGATGTGACGCAGTGAAGGATGAAGGGTCTAAATTAAGAAAGTTACGTATCCTTATGCTAGCTGCCCTATTCACACTAGATGTACCTATAACTAGACCTTTATGTCTTTGACCTTAGCCAGCAACTATACGAGTCAATAGTTGGACTACATTTCTCAGATCCTACACAGTAGCATAGATAGGTGGTTCTGGAGGAATTTCCCTACTTCCTGTTTCATCAGGAGCTGGAGGAGTTAGAGATGTCTGTGACAAAGATTCATCTTAATTATCATTTTGTTGTCTCACCCGATTAGGTATACCAACCACCACTTCTACTTCCTTCTCTTTACCTTTGTTTTTCTTGGTTTCTGGCATACTTGCTGTACAACAAAATTTAGGGGTTAGACATAATTCACCTATTACACTTAGCTCTATCGCATGATCTAAAGAATGAAAAGAAATTAACAACTCTTAAAAGACATGTAGCCTCCTACTTATAAATGTGGTGCACAACACATTGATAAACAAGACTCTATATAGACACGCTTCGCAGACTCCCTAGGATGACCCGCTCTGATACCACTTCTATTACGCCTAAAGTCCCATTAAGGCATACTGACACCCGTTGCCGATAAGGATCGGGAGAACCAACTTATATTTATGTTCTTTCCATACATATTATAAAGGATTTCTACATTTAACATACCTTTAAGAAAGTAAAAAGTAATAACAAGCCAAAAGGAAATGCATATGGCTAGGCCGTTAGGGCTACGATGTCTAAAGTACGAGTCATGACCACACTTTAATTTACATAGTCTACAAAGCCTCTAGATAAGGAAAAGTACTTGATAACAATCGGGACAGCCCCTGCCTCGACTAACTATAAAATACAAAAATATACTCTCTAGACAAATAAAGCTTCAAAGCAACCTGGAGCTTGGTAACAGCAACTGAATATCCTATACTCCTATAGAGGAGATCTACTAGCACCTTTACCTGCATGAGGAAATACAGGTCCCCCATAAGGGATGTCAATACAAGATAATATACTAATTATATAAGGTAAGAAATATTATATATGAAGTAACAACTCAAATGAAACTATGTACTAGTGTAGGATAAGAGACCACCTTACTCATACGGTAGGATCATGTACTTTATGTTTTTTTTATTACTTTACTTTTACTATATAATCTGCACACAACATGTAATACAAATGACCAACTAATCAGTTGTAAATCTATATCGAAATCGGCCCTGGCTAGGCTTTTTCTTTAACCCCTTGGGCTACTCCCTGTGATAGGATCAACCCTGGCTAGGTGATTCTTCCATCCCTTAGGTTACCACCCATCAATAGGTAATATACTTTATCTTTCAATTACTTATGAGACATGGGAGCATATGAAAATGTTAAAGAGTTGAGACATGGTTAATAGTTGTGTCAGAGTTGTAAGTGCCTTTATGTGCCAAGGAGGGATGCATGTTTCATGCAAAATAATACTAAATCAAGTAGCCTTACATACATCGACGTACGACCTGGCTATTACCTCGGGATAACCTTCCCTTCCTCCAAATATTTATCTACAACATAGTAGGTCATAAAACTAACATTAGCAGCTAATAGATACATCTTGACAACATAATCTCATAAAAAAATAACATATGAGCAGCAAGCAGATAATTATAAACCCGAGCGTATTCTTTCAACCTTTTCGCCCCTAATCATATTTTATAATACACATTCTCATATGCATATCATGTGCAGCCCATTTTAGTGCCCTAACAATTTTACAGTAGCTCACCAAGCACAACACACAATCAATCTACACAACATACAAATAGGCAGCGCATATCATGTGCAGGTGGTTTTAGTGCCACGACAATCTTACAACAGCCCAAAAAGCACAACACATAACTATTCTATGCAACATAAAAATAGGCAGCATAACATTACATCCCTTCGCTACATTTTGACATAGACAATTCAAAACTTATGCCAACTTTAACCAAACTATCCCCATCATATATACACATAAAACCAGTCTTAAAATATCTTGAAAAAAGTCCTTAAAATAGGTGGAGGATGTGAGACCATAGTCCTCAATGAATCAGCCCACAAGTTACTATTACGAGCACAATTATGATATCACACAAAAACTCACCTTCGTGGACTATAAAAATGGTGCAACAGCCTTTATACGTCATTATAGAACTAATATTCATTAATAACAGTAACCTCCCTTTATAATCAATCCAACCAAAAAGAGAAAAGCTTCCAAATAATTAAGAAAAATGTGCAACAACTTTTGGAACACATGATGTTTTTCAATAATTTTAGCAAAGGTATAATCAGCTTAGCCTCTTATTTTACACAAGAAGAACATACTAAACACATAAGTATTCTTACTTATCATTACCCCCAAGGTGCATGGCTCTTCCAAGAACCCTAGAAGTCTATTATGGCTACTTATAAAGTCAAGAAAGAGTTGAGAGAGAACTTGCAAAATAATCTGATATTTTTGTTCAAGTTAAAATGGCTTATGGGAGCTGTTTTAAACCTTTTTTAAAGGGGGACTTTTGCCAACCTACTAAGGTATTTTAGCCTTACTTTATTAAGCTGGTGATGCTGCTTCTTGCCCCTTTCACTTGGGCTTTATTTGGTTGAAATAGGTTGGGCCTTGGCTGCCCACTTTCCCTTTTCTCCTTACTTAGTTTTGGCCCAATTCACCAAGTAAGTTTTGTTGCACTTGGGTCCTTTATCTATTAGTATTGGGCTAAAAAAATAGTCCATTTATCATGCTAAAACATGGGCTAAAGTTACACCCTTAACACAGACTTTATTCATAATCGGGCCTCGTCTCCATTTAGCTAGCAAATTTAAGCTAAGCAAGTGGGTGACTCACCTGCTAGCTTCCTTAGTCCTATAAGCACCTCACTTCTCTCACTTCATTTAAGGTCATGATCTTCTCAATTTGACATAAAACTTATTTCCACTTGACCATCTTCAACGTCAGACATACATATAATCCTCTAATTTGAGATTCAAGCACTTTTAAAAATTAGTGCTAATTTGAAAAGCCATATCATGTTTCATTTTCATAGTACTAGTATAATAAGATGTGGGGTGTTACAGTTCTCCTCCACTGCTTCCACTATGACAAAGTTGACTAAAAAAAAGGTTAAGTTTGTGTGGACCGATGAATGTGAGAGAAACTTCCAAACATTGAAGGATAGATTTATGTTTGCTCCTATATTTTCACTAGTGGATGGGCTTAAGGGCTTTGCTATGTATTCTGATAAATCTAGAGTTGGTTTTGGTTTTGTGCTAATAATAAATGGTAAGGCCATAGCCTATGCCTCTACGTAACTCAAAGTGCATGTAAAGAACTACCCAAGCCATGATCTTGAATTGGCCGTCATGGTGTTTGCATTAATGATTTGGCATCATTATTTGTATGGGGTTCATGTTGATATCTTCACCAATCATAACATCCTTCAATATGTCTTCACTCAAAAAGATCCCAACTTGAGACAAAGAAGGTACCTAGAACTTCTTAAAGACTATGAAATGAGTGTACATTACCTTCCCAGTAAGAAAAATGTTATGGCGGATGCTTTGAGTTAGGTGCTTGTGGGTAGACTAGCTCATTTTGATGGTGGTCATAAGGAGACGGCTAGAGAGGTGCACAAAATGGCTAGATTTGGGATTAGTTTGGAAGAAGTGGGTAATGGTGTTGTTGTTGATGGTTCCTAATCATCCTTGGTTGATGAGGTGATAGCAAAACAAGATCATGACCCATCCTTGCTTGAATTGAAGGCCATGGTGAAAGATGGCAAGTGGAGGTTTTCTCCCAAGGGGGAGCTGGTGCCCTTAGATACTAAGGTAGGTTTGTGTGTGCCTTATGTTGATGGTTTGAGGGAGAAAATTATTAATGAGGCTCATAATTCTTATTACCTCTATCCACCCCGGTTCCATAAAAATATATAGAGACTTGACAGATGCGTATTGGTGGGGAGGCATGAAGAGGGACACTGCCAAATTTGTTTTCGATTGCCATAGTTGTCAACAAGTCAAAGTCAAACATCAAAGGCTGAGTGGCCTAACCCAAGACATAGAGATTCCTACTTGGAAGTGGGAGGTGATTAATATGGATTTCATGGTTGGGTTGGCCAAGACTAGGAAGGGTTTTGATTCTATATGGGTTGTGGTTGATAGGATGACGAAAGGCTCACTTTCTACTTGTTAAGACTACATATGGGGCTGAAGAGTATGCAAATTTGTACATTCATGAGTTAATGAGGTTACATGGGGTTCCCTCATCCATTATATCGGATCGTGGTGATCAACTTCTCATTTTTTGAGGTCTTTCCAAAATGGTCTTTGTTCACGGGTCAAATGTAGTACATCCTTCCACCCGCAAATGGATGGCCAAGTTGAAAGGACAGTTAAAACCCTTGAGGATATGCATAGAGAATGTGTATTAGAGTTGAGGGGTAGTTGGGATGATCATCTTCCTTTGATTGAGTTTGCATATAACAATAGGTATCATTCTAGAATCGTTTGACTTCTTTTGATGCCTTTTATGAGAGGCATTGTAGATCACTGGTTGGTTGGTTTGAGGTTGGTGAGGTAGCTTTGCTAGGACCAGATCTGGTTATGGATGCTCTAGAGATGGTTAGAATGATTAGGGAAAGATTAAAGACGGCACATGTTTCTATGTTGAGAAAATATGTTGGTGATTTTAATGCTATTGTGCCTCTTGATGATGTGGGTGTTGTTGAGGATAAAATTACTTATGAGGAGGTTCCGGTTCAGATTTTGGGTAGGCAAGTGAAGAGATTGAGAAAAGAGGAGGTCGTATCTGTTAAAGTCCTTCGGAGGAACCAACAAGTCAAACGTGCTACATGAGAGGCCAAAGCGGACATACAAAAGCGGTATCCTTATCTTTTCCACTCTACTCAAGGCTAAGGTACTATTTCTAAGTCCCCTATGTAATTTCAGGTCTTATATTTTAGCCCCTATGTCATTCATATGCATTCGTGTTTAAGTTGGTAAATTTATGATGATTTTACACTGATGTCTTTTACATTCTGGGACGAATGTTATCAAGGGGGAGATACTGCAAAGATCCAAAAAAGTGCCCCAAAATGTGCCTTGAAAAGCCCTAAATTTTAAATTCTATATATCTCAAAATTCATGCGCGATATTAAAAATCCGATT
>DF358367.1:90577-106001 GCA_000787875.1 Solanum virginianum
ATATTAAAAATCCGATTTCATATTCGTGTTCAGAGGGTTAAAATTCGATAAAAAAGGATCTAACCCTAATTTAAGAGTGAAATATTAATAATTATAAATTTCAAAAATGCCAATTCAAGAGAGTTTTGCGCGCCGCTTTTGCAACGCACAATAGTATATTTTGGTTGCTGGTTTTTTTACTTCATCCAAAATTTTCTAAGTGTTGGACCTAAGTGTTCCCAAACATTTTTTTACCTATACTTAGCCACATTTCACCCTCATATCACCAAAACATTTTCCAATACTCAATCAAACACTTAGCCATATTTTCACTCATAAATTCAAGTCTCAAAACCCTCATCCAGAACTAAGGATTTCTTTCAAGCCTCAATTTTCAATCTTCATCAAAGGCTTCTCCAAAGCTAAGGTATGTATGTTTTATCCATTAGGTCCTTCTACCCATGGTTCCCCAATCACCTTCTTACTCAATTTGCATGATTTAAAGTTCATTTTACAAATGGATTTACTATTATGAACATGTCTATGAACTATGTTAAAGATGTGTAAAGTTGTGAATTTTTTGCTAAGTTTTGAGCTATAAATCTTGGATCTAGTGTAAGATATGATGAGGGGTTTTGATTTACATTGCTTGAGGTGGTTGGAAGGTGTTGATTGATGGTTTTACAATAGATTTTCTTGCATGATTTTATCTCTAAATTTCATGGTTTTGTACTACTATTTAACACCCTCTAAGTGTTTGACAAAATGTCCGGTTATGGTTTCTTGAGGAATTGAAGGTCCAAAACATAAGACATGATATGACTGATGTTATGATAATGAAATGCTCTTATGTGTATGATGACTCCTAAATAAAGTGTTGAATTAGACCATGCTTAATCTGGTGGGTATAAGAACTCGTATAACCGAGATAGGGGTTTATACTCATCAACAAAGTGAAGGGTTTGTACTTCTCCACTTAGTGATGGGATGGCATCATCACTAACTGAGATGAGGGTTTGTACTCATGAAATAAGTGAAGGGTTTGTACTTCTCCACCCAGGTGATGGGGCGACATCATAACCAACCGAGTGATGGGTTAGCACTTCACTATCTAAGTGATAGGGCAGCAACATCACTAACCAACCAAGGGGTTTGTACTTTGGAAATCTAACTTGGTCTATTCTACACATGTGATATCCTATATGAGCATGAGTTATTTATGCATGTTTTATTTGACCATTAATCATATGTGTCCTGTTGTTATATGATGTCGATTGCCTATCATTATGCATTTTGAGTATGATGTATCTCTTGTTGCATTGAATCCAATATACTTAGTACATTCTAATGTACTAATGTGTACTACGTCTACATGATATCACCATGTAGGAACCAGAACACAAGTTGATCATCCTCTTCTACATGGCTAGTTTGGTGCTTATCAAGCTAGTTGGTGATTCCTCCACTTCGGGGACCTTAGTCTATGCTCTCTTGTTATGTATTGAGACACTATTCTTTATGTTCTATTGACTATGAGGCTGGCCTAGTTGCTCTTTTCTTGGCCCCTGCTCTTATCTATGTATTAGAGGTGGTTATTGGACATATTATGTACCTATGATATGAGTTCTGACTCTTGCCTCTTGATTAAGATATTGTGCAAGCTTTTCTCGTAGCCCCTTTGCCCTTATTCTTGATCTCTAATGTGTTTTATATGCTTCCGCGACCAATGATGTGTAATGATAAGTTAAGAGACTTATTTGTGAATCATAATTTAAGAGTCTTGTTTGGGTTGCCAAACCCAAGAAACTCGTCATATTTGATAGAGTCAAGAGTCTAGGCCAATTTCTTATCACTTTCATCTTCTTAGGATCCACCTTAATGCTATCACCCGACACGACCTATCCTAGAAAAGCAACCTCTTTCAACAAAAATTCACTTTAACATTTAACAAACAATGTTTCATCCCTCAAGATTTGCAACAACACCATCAAGTGATTCATACGCTCTTCCCCACTCCAAGAATAAATCAATATAAGGACTACCACAAACATATTAAGGTAGGGTGTAAAGACCCTATTCATCAAATCCATAAATATAGCTGGTGCATTAGTCAAGTCAAAAGACATTACCATAAATTCAAAGTTCCCATACCTAGTTTTAAAAGTTTTCTTGGGAATATCACACTCCCTCACCTTCACTTGGTGGTATCTGGACCGAAAATAAATTTTGGAAAAGTCACTATCCCCTTGTAGTTGATCAAAGAGGTCATCAATCCTTGGTAGAGGGTACTTGTTCTCTATGGTAACTCTATTAAGTTGGCGGTAATCAATGCAAAATCTAAGGGAACCCTCTTTTTTATTTATAAACAACACCGGTACACCCCAAGGTGACTTGCTAGGCTTTACAAGACCCTTCTCCAAAAAATACCTCAATTGATCCTTCAACTACTTCAGTTCCATCAGGGCCATACAACAAGGGGAGATGGAAATGGGTTGTGTATCGAGAAGGAGGTCTATAACTAAGTCTATTTTCATTTCGGGAGGAACATCGGGAAGCTCATTAGGAAAGACATCGGGAAGCCCATTGCCTTCCTTGGAGAGAATAGAAGCTATTTCTTCCTTGGAGCACCCCCTTGTTGGCCTTCCTTTTCCCTTTGACCTGCATTAGTACCTTGGCCTTGAGGATGACCATCTTTACCTTTGTTTTGAGAATGAGGACAATAACTAATCTTGTGACCCACTTCACCACAACCATAGCAATTATTAGAGTTTCTCAAACATGGGCCACTATGGTTTCTGCCACATCTTTGGCACATAGGATTAGACACTCCACCATAACCACCTTGGAATCTTTTGTTATCATTAACAAATCTCTTGTTAGGAGAATTTAGGGACACTTGGCCTTGGATCTTATGGCATTGTGGAAACTGGCCACCCTTAGTACCCTGGGAGCCACCTTCAAATCGAGCCCTCTTCGACTCACCACTTCATCTCTTTTGAAGTTTTTCACCCTCTAATTGTTTGACATATGTCATGAGCTGAGACAAATCCATGTCACTCACTAGCATCACAGTATGACACTCATCATTAACCATGTCAGACACCCCCAGCACAAATTTGTTCTTTCAAGCTTTAGGGTTAGCCACCAAATGTGGAGTATACTTGGAAAACTTGTCAAACTTGAGGGCATATGCCCTCATACTCATGGAACCTTGCTTGAGGTTCGTAAATTTGATCATCTCAGCCTCTCTTAGCTCTATAGAGAAGAACCAATTGATGAAGGCATCTTTGAACTCCTCCCAAGGAAAAGCATCATCATCTCTTATCTCCAATTTCCATTGTGTGAACCAACTTTGAGCCATACCTTTGAGTTGGTAGGCCGCTAACTATGCTTTCTCTTCAAAATGGACCCCCATGATAGATATCACCTTATACACCTCATGAACGAACTCTTGGGGATCCTCTTCCACCTTGGACCCATGGAACTCCAGTGGATTCATTCTTGTGAAATCCTACACCCTTGAGGCTGGAGTTTGAGCATGAGGGATTTAGGCCCCTTGGTTTATTTATTTGGTCATAGCATTGGCCAACATTATGATGACATCCCAGAATACGCCATGGGTTACCCCACAATCTTGAGGAACTTGAAGAGTGGGAGGGGCCGGTTGCTCCTCAAGAGTATGGGCTCTCCTTAGTCTTCCTCTTAGTCTCGACATGATCTAGAAGAAACAAGAGCATTCGTTAGGGGAAAATCCATATATTTACACCTAAAGCATGATGTAGGATATAAAGAAGTGAAATATTTCCTAAAATGCCTCATAGCCTCCCATTCATAGTTGTTGCACGCTTCACAACCATGAATAAGACTCTAATCAACGTGGTGTGCTAGATTTCTAAGGATCACTAAAAACCTAATGCTCTGATACCAAGCTTGTTATGACCCAGGTCTAGGGTCTAGATGTGACACGACAAATGGAGAACCCAAGGGGACCCCAAATAAGGCTCTTACCATATAATTTGCAAATCCTCGGTCACGGAAACAAAATAAGTATCAATAAGATAAAATAAATAAGAAGCGGGGCTACGGGAAGTCTTTGATATTCATAAAATCATAAAAGAGTCAAGCTCATAGCATAAACATAACATAGTATCCAATAACACCTCTAACGTGGAATGGAGCGAGGGCCAAGAAATTTCCCGGATCACCCACATAATAATATGTATTAAACATAAAAAGGACTCTCAATATAACAAGAAATAAGTAGATATTGTCATCAGAATTGAGGAGTCACCAAAACTTTCTCTGAAAACTGAACTAGCCATATGGAGGAGGATGATCACAAAGAGCTCCAGTTCTTACATGGAGATATCACGTAGACATAGATTATGTGTTAGTACATTTAAATGTACTAAGTATGTGAAATCCAATGCTACAAACACATGACTTTCCATGTATTTTTGTAAAACATCATGCAGGTGTGCCAAGAAATCTTCAAATGAGTGTCCAACCACACCATCCATGAAGACCTCAATAGTGCTCTCCACCATATCTAAGAAAATGGATATCATGCACCTTTAGAATATTGGTGAATCATTACACAACCCAAATTATATCCTTTTAAATGTAAAGGTGCCATACTGACATGTAAAAGTTGTTTTCTCTTGATGTTCTAAAATAATGATGATTTGATTATAGCTAGAATACTCTTCAAGAAAATAGTACCACCCTTTCTCTACAAGTCTATCTAGCATCAGATCCTTGAACTACATAGGAAAGGGATCCTTATTTATTGAGGTGTTGAACGTTTTAAAGTCCATACATACTCTCTATCTAGAGATTGGCCTCCTAGGGATCAATTAATTCTTAGGATTGGGCACCACGGTGATACCCCCTTTCTTTGGAACACACTGTACTAGACTCACCCATTCACAGTCCAAAATTAGGTAGATTACTCCTGCATCTAACCAGTTGATTATTTCCTCATTAACTACCTTTTGCATATGAGGCTTCAGAAGCCTTTGATGCTCGATGCTAGGCTTGTAGTATTTGACTAACTTAATTTTGTGAGTGCATATCCTCAGATGAATGCCAATGATATCTGCAATAGTCCACCCTATAGCATTTTTAAATAGCTTGAGCATTGTCACAAGGGCATTTGCTTGCCTCTCACTAAAATATGCGGCTATGATGACTGGCAAAGTATTGTTCTCTACCAAGAATGCATACTTCAAATGTGATGGAAATTCTTTCAATTCTAACACTGGTAGAACTTCTATAGAGGGCTTTATGTGTGGCATTTGCTAGTTCTTTAAATCCAGCTCCAACTTTGTCTTACGTCTAGGGCTGAATGACACCCCTAGAGTATTTACAGTCTCCTCATAATCTAGTATACCATAATGATCAAAGTTCATCAAAACTTCCTCAAAAGTATCAAATCCTAGTCATAGCTCAACAGGCACCTCCAACTCATCATCTTCAATAGTTTCTATCACCGAAACCACCCTCAGATCACAATTCTTTCTTGCTTGTTGACAAACATAGAACATGACTTCTTATTTAACCTGAATGTAAGTAGCCCTTTCTCCATGTCAACTTGAGTGAGACCAGTAGCTAAGAAAGGTCTCCCCAAAAATAATAGGAACTGCAAAATCAACTTCAGAGTCAAGTATAACAAAATCTGGAGGAAATATAAATTTGCCTACTTTTACCAACACATCAAAAAGCACTCCCATAGGTTTCTTGACTATTCTATCTTCTATTAGTAATCGCATTTTTATGGTACTAGGAATTTTCAAGTCAAGATTCTTCAAGATGGCCAGTGGTAATAAATTGATGCTAGCACCCACATCACAAATTGCTCTAGAAAATTCAACTTCTCCAATAGTGCATGGTAGGTGAAGGCACCTGGGTCTTCATGCTTTTGAACAAATTACTTGGTAGTGATGGCACTACAATGTTGAAGATCTTTAGAAATATCTTGACACATCATCTATTTCTTTGTACCCAAGTACTTCATCTACCTTGCATAACTCGACATCTTCTCTAAGGTTTCAATCAAAGGGATGTTTATCAATAATTGGTTGAGCATTGCTAGGAAGTGCTTAAGCATGCTTTCATCCTTCCTCTTCTTTATTCACTGAGGGAAAAGGGAGGAGGTCTTGGGATAGCCTTATGTTTCTCAACTCTTCACCCTCTTCACTAATTCCATTCTTCACACAATATGGTCTCTCGACTACACCCCTTTTTATGCTTTCTTTCTAATGTACATTTTCTACTCCAACTAGCATAGAAGGGTAAATGGTACTTTTATCCACCCCCTACCCATGATTTCCATAAAATACCCCCCATTCGTCATGTTTTGGAACATATTGCTTAGCAAAGTGCTTGAAATGCCACAAAAATGTGCTTCAAAAATGCACATAATCGTAAATTCTATATATCTCAAAATTCATATGTGATATCAAAACTCTGACTTCATATTCTTTATCAAGGGAAACAATTGAGTGGAACATAGGTATGACCTTAATTTTAGAGGACCCATAGCAAAATTTGATTTTTGCCAAATTTTCAATTTCCTGTAGGGGTCCGCGATTCCTTCATGATGCGAAACCATCGCGGAGGTGAGCTTGCACTTCCATGACTTTTTTTTTAGCCTAAAACATTAGGGCCTTGGCTCTATATCCACCTATGTATAAAAATATGTATGTTTAGCCATTTTCAACTCCATATCACTCAAGACACACTCTTAAAACCCTGTCTAACACTTAACCAAATATTTCCTCCAAATTAAAGTGTCCGAAGATTAATTTTAGATCTCAAGAACTTCATTCATTCTTTAAGTTCTCTAAAAATCTACATCAAGGAAATCCCCAAATTTGAGGTATGTGGGTTTCAACCATTGAGTCCTTTCACCTTTGGTGCCCAATCTTCCTTTTTATGAAACTTGTATGTTTTCAAGATATATTACTTATGGGAATTACTTATTAAGAATTACTATTATAAATTATGTTGGGATTTTGTCTATTGTGACTATACATGTTTTGGGCTATGAAGCTATGATCTATTATGAAATTTGATAGTGGATTTCAAGGTATCTTACATGGGGGTTTTACTATGTATTGGTAGGTTGATATATATTAAGTTTTCTCACATTACTTCACTCTTGAATTGCATGATTTTGAACAAGTATTGTACACCCGCCAAGTATTTGATAAAATGTTTTGACAAAGATTCTTGAGCTATTAATGATCTGTTGCATGGATTATGAATCAAGTAACTATATGATGATTAAGGGATTGTATATATGTATTAAATTAGTAAAAGTATCTATAGTGTTGCAAGTTGACCACACCTCATTGGGGGATGACATGCCCAATCGCCTTATTAAGGGGGCGACATGCCTTGACCATATTGTCGAGGGGTGACATGCACGCATTACCACATCGAGGGGTATGCACCTTGACCATATTATATGAGGGATGACATACCCATACTACCACATCGAGGGTTATATACCTTAACCACCTCGTCACGGGGGTGACATGCTTGTACTTTCACGTTGAGGGGTAGGTACCTTAATCAACTTCCAAGGGGGTGATATGCCTTGGATTCTAAGTAATAGTTGCTTGGTCTATGATTATGGTCTCCTACCATACTTATATTATATTCTATACAAATTATGTGATTTACAAGCATGGTTTACCTCAAGCATTGATCATGCATGCCATATTGATATTATACTTATCCATTGCCTTTGTTATGCATTTTGACTATATTGGCTTATGTCTTGTTGCATTGCATCCTATATAATTGGTACATTCAAATGTACTAATGTATACTCTATGCCTACATGATGTTACCATGTAAGAAACTGGAGCACCTCATGATCATCCTCCATGTGGCTAGTTTTATCATCTTGAAGATAAGCTTTTGGAGAGTTCTCAAGTTTGGGGACAATAGCTATGCTACTTTTGCTTTTGTTATCTCTTTATGTTGAACTATTGAAACTATAAGGGTGTGCCTGGAAAGTTTGTTGCCCCCACCCAATCTATGCTAGAGGTGTTGTTAGAACAAATGATGTAATTATGCTATGTTATTGACTCTTGAATGTTTTATGATTATCCAACAGTTCCGCCGTCTCGTTTCCCTTCTTTATGTCTCTTGTTGTTGATGTTTTACTTTTGTGACTAAGGATGTGTGATTGATATGCTAAGAGTCTTGTTTGGGGTTCCTTCGGGTTCCTAATCACCGTGTCACATCTAGGCCCTAGGTTTTGGTTATGAAAAACTTGGTATCAGAGTACTAGGTTGTTAATAGTCCTTGGAATAAAACATACTATGTTGATTAGAACCTTTTTTATGGTTGTGAAGTGTACCACAACTATGAGTAAGAGGTTATACGGTGTTTTAGGAAATATTTCCCCTCTTCATGATCTATGTCATGCTTTAGGAGTAAATTAAGGCTTTTTCCTCTAACAAATGTCCTTTTCTATTCTATATCATGCTATTCAAAGAGCAAGAAGAGCTTGTACACTTGGGGAACAACCAATCCCTCCCACTCCTCAAGATCCTCAAGATGGGAGAGTAGCCCATGAAGATTTTCGGGATGCTATTACCACATTCGCCTATGCTATGACTAGTCAAATCAACCAAGGGGCCCAAGCTCCTTATGCTTCTACTTTGGCTGGTGAGGAATTATACTAGAATGAACCCATCGGAGTTTCATATATCCAAGGTAGATGAGGATCCCCAAGAATTCATTAATGAGGTGTAGAAGGTGTTGTCTATAATAGGTGTTAACTCAGAGGAAAAGGCATAGTTGGCGGCCTACCAACTCAATGGGGTGGCTTAAATATAGTTCGCTCAATGGAAGATAGAGAAGGGGAGTGGTGATCCTATCCTTTGGGAAGAATTCAAAGCGTCTTTTCTCAATTGGTTCTTTCCTATTGAGCTTAGAGAGGAGAAAATGATAGAATTTATGAATCTAAAGTAAGGGTCTATGAATGTGAGGGAGTATACCCTTAAGTTCAACCAACTCTCCAAGTATGCCCCACAATTAGTTGCCGAGCTGAGGTCATGGATGACCAAATTTTTGTTGGCTATATCTGATATGGTTAGAGTGGAGTGTCATATTATGATGTTGATAGGTGATATGGATTTGTCCCACCTCATGAATTATGCCGAACAACTAGAGGGGAAAAAGTTAAGGAAGAGAAGAATTGGTGAGGCAAAGAGGGCCTATTTTGAAGGTGGATTGTAAAATCCCAATGGTAGCCGATTTTCTCAAGGCGACAAGTTCCAAGGCCAAAGATCTGCCAATGCTCCTAATAGGAGGTTTATTAATGATAAGCAAAGTTTCAAAGGTGGTGGTGGTAGGGTACAAAATCCTAGGTGCCCAAGGTGTGAAAGAAATCATTGTGGTCTATGTTTGAAGAAATCTAATGCTTGTTTTGGATAAGGTGAAGTGGGTCATAAGGTGATTGATTGTCGTCGTAATCCAAACAAGGGCAGAGATTGTCATCCGCAAGGCCAATGTGCAAATGCAGGACCAAATAGGAGAGGAGGCCAACAAGGGAGTGCTCCAAGGCAAAATAGGTTCTATGCTTTTCAAGGAAGACAAGGGGTAGATGAGGTACCCAATGTCATCATTGGTAAGTTAAAGGTTTTTATTTTGATGTGTATACTTTAATAGGTATGGGTGCCATTCTTTCTTTTATTACTCCTTTTGTTGCCAAAAAGCTTCATGCTGGCCTTGAATTACTGTGTGAACCTTATCAAGTGTCTACCCCATTGGTGAGTCTGTTATTGCTAGAAGAGCCTATGGAAATTGTCCCATATTCATATTGCATAAAATCTTGCCTTGTGATTTTGGTAAGTTAGACATGGTGGATTTTGATGTTATTCTTAGGATGGATTGCTTGCATGCATATTATGCTTCTGTTGATTGTAGAACTCGTAGAGTCAAATTCCAATTACCTAATGAGCCTATCCTGGAGTGGAAAAGTAGTGATATGGTGGTCAAGGCTAGATCATTTCATTTCTTAAATCTCAAAAGTAGATTTCTAAGGGGTGTCTCTATTATCTTGTGAGGGTTAGGGATGGTGGATCCAAAGTCCTTCCTATAGAGTCAGTTTGTGGTGGTTAATGAGTTCCTTGATATCTTTTTTCATGAGCTTCCTAGTGTTCCTGCCGAAAGTGAAATAGACTTTGGTATTTACCTTCTTCCCAATACTCAACCCATTGTTATTCCCCCTTACTGTATGGCCATGGTGGAGTTGAAGGAGTTTAAGGAGTAATTAAGGGATTTATTAGAGAAGGGTTTTATAAGGCCTAGCAAGTCACATTAGGGTGCACCAATGTTTTTTATGAAGAAGAAGGAGGGTTCTTTTAGAATGTGCATTGATTATCGGTGGTTAATAGAGTCACCATAAATAATTATTACCCTCTATTAAGGATTAATGACCTTTTTGATCAACTTCAATAGGTTAGTCACTTCTCTAACATTAATCTTCTATCCAGGTATCACTAAGTGAAAGTGAGGGAGTGTGACATTCCCAAGATGGATTTTTGGACTAGGTATGGATAGTTTGAGTTTGTGGTTATGTCTTTTAGGTTGACTAATGCACTGGCTATATTCATGGATCTTATGAATATGGTCTTTAAACCCTACCTTGACTTGTTTGTGGTGGTTTTTATTGATGATATCTTGATTTAGTCCCATAGTGAGGAGGAGAATGTGAATAATTTGAGGGTGGTATGAAAAATCTTGTGGGAGGAGAAGTTGTATGCCAAATATGAAAATTTGAGTTTTTGTTGAAAGAGGTTGCATTTTTGTGACATGTGGTGTTGTGTGATGGTATTGAGGTAGATCCTAAGAAAATAGAGGTGATTAGAAATTGTCCTAGACCTTTGAATCCATTAGATATTAGAAGTTTCTTGGCTTTGGCAGGTTATTACCAGGGGTTTATAAATGGTTTCTCTTCTATTTCTTCTCCCATGACTAAGTTGACCCAAAGGAAGGCGAAAGTTTTGTGAACCGATGAGTTTGAAAAGAGTTTCCAAACTTTGAAAGATAAGCCTGTCTTCACTCTTATCTTGTCTCTACGAGAAGCATTGGAAAGATTTGTTGTATATTGTGATGCCTCAAGAATACGTTTAGGCTGTGTTTTGATGCAAAATGGTAAGGTGATAGCATATGCCTCTAGACAACTTAATATGCATGAGAAGAATTATCCCGCCCATATTTTGAATTGGCGATCATGGTATTTTTTGAAAATTTGGTGTCATTACTTGTATGGGGTTCATGTTGATATGTTTACCGATCATAAGAGTCTTTAATACGTGTTATCCCAAAAAGATCTTAACTTGAGACAAAAAGGGTGGTTAGAGCTTCTTAAAGATTATGATATGAGAGTGCATTATCACCCCGACAAAGTTAATGTTAGGGCTGAAGCTCTAAGTAGGGTGTCTATGGGTAGCCTTCCTCATGTTGAATGTGGTGGCAAAGAGATGGCTAGAGAGGTCCACCTGTTCGCTAGATTGGGCGTTAGGTTGGAAGAAGTTGATAATGGATGTGTAGTGGTTGTTGATTGCTCTAAGTCTTCCTTGATTGAGGAGGTAAAGGCAAAGCTAGATCTTCACCCCACCTTGATAGAGTTGAAAACCTTGGTGAAGAATGGTAAAGTGGAGGTTTTCTCCCAAGGGGGAGATGGTGCCCTTAGGTACCAAGGTATATTGTGTTTGCCTTGTGTTGGTGACTTAAGAAAGAAGAATTTAGATGAGGCTCATAATCAATCCTTTTCCATTCACCCCGGTTCTACAAAGCTGTATAGAGACTGGAGGGAAGTATAATGGTGGGGTGGTATGAAGAGAGATATTGCCAAGTTCATATCCAAATGTCACAATTGCTAACAAGTAAAAGCTTAACCTCAAAGGCCGGGTGGCCTAGCCTAAGATATATGGATTCCTACTTAGAAGTGGGAGGAAATCAACATGGATTTTATAGTTGTATTGCCTACGACTCAAAAGAATGTTGATTCTATTTTTGTTGTACTAGATAGAATGACAAAGTTGTCTCACTTCTTACTAGTCAAAACTACTTATGGTGCCAAAGATTATGCCAAATTTGTACATTCATGAGTTGGTTAGATTACATGGGGTGCCTTTGTCTATCATTTTAGATAGCGGTGCTGAATTCACATCTCACATTTGGAGGTCATTCCAAAAAGGTCTTAGTACCAAGGTAAAGTCTAGTACGACCTTTCACCATCAAACGAATGGCCAAGCTGAGAGAACTATCTAAACTCTTGAGGATATGCTTAGAGCTTGTGTTTTGGAGTTTAAGGGTAGTTGGGATGAACATCTGCATCTCATTGAGTTTGCTTACAACAATAGCTACCACTCAAGTATTGGTATGACTCCTTTTGATGATCTTTATGGTAGGCATTATAGATCCCCAGTTAGGTTATTTGAATTGGGTGAAATGAATTTGCTAGGTCTGAATTTGATCATGGAAGCCTTGGAGAAGGGAAGCTTGATAAGGGAGAAATTGAAAATATCCCAAAGTAGACAAAAGTCAAATTTCGATATGAGAAATAGAGATCTTGAATTTAGGGTTGGTGATTGGGTTTACTTGAAAGTCTCACCCATGAAGGGTGTAGTTCGAATTTGCAAGAAGGGTAAATTAAGCCCAAGGTTTTTGGGTCCTTATAGAGTATTGAGGAGGGTTGGTAAGGTGGCCTATGATTTGGAGTTGCCCGTTGATATGAATATGGTTCATTCGGTCTTCCATGTGTCCATGTTGAGAAAGTATGCGGGTGACCCTAGTGCTATAGTTCCTTTTGACGTTGTTGGTGTGGTTGAAGTTAATTTGACCTATGAGGAAGTTCTGGTTGAAATTTTTGATAGACAAATGAAGAGGTTGACAAATAAGGATACAACTTCCTTTATGGTCCTTTGGAGAAACCAACAAGTTGAAAGTGTCACATGGGAAGCCAAGGTGGATATGTAAAAGCGTTACCCATATCTATTCCATTTTACTCAAGCCTAAGTTACTAACTTAAGTCCCCTATATGATTTCAAATCTTAAGTTTCAGCCCTTATGTCACGCCCCAAATCCCGTTAAGGCGGACTGGCACCCATTGCCCGATAAGGCCCGGGAGAACCAACCTATATCTATGCCTTTTCTATATGCAATATAATGAATTCCACCTTCAGTATGCCTTTAAAGAGTAAATAATACTACTAAGCAAAAAGGAAAGGTATATGACTAGGCTATTGGAGCCACGCTGTCTGAAATACAAAATATGCCCACACTTTAATTTACATTGTCTTCAAAGCCTCTAAATAATGATAAATGTTTGATAAGGGTCGGGACAGGCCCCACCTCAGCTAACTATACAATACAAAAACATAAACTCTAGACATGCAAAGCCCCAAAATAACCCATATGACAATGAAAGAAGTACGCTACATAAATAGTGAATTGCATATGAGATGAAACAACTTATGGACTTTATTTGGCAACAAGAACACATGTAAGTTGGTATCTACATATGTATGTAGTTATAAAGGTAACTTTGTTTATATGCAGCTTTGGAAGTGACTATGTATGACAGCATATAAACACATGAAAGAGTGAAGATACGGTTACTAATTATGTCGGAGTTGGTAAGTGCCTTTATGTACCAATAAGGAATCTATGTTTCATTCCAAGTAAAATAGAAGCAAATAGCCTTACATACCTCATTGTACGACCTCGCTTTTACCTTGGACCATTTCCTAATGCATATTAACATCTACACATTATGTACAACCTATCTTAACATTACACCAGCCTCATAACAGTCCACAAAACAGGGTACATGACAATTCTATGCAACAAACAAACGGACAACATAACGTTACATCTTTTCGCTACCTTTCGACGTCGGTAATCCCAAACTTATCCCAACTTAAACCAAACTGTTCTTCATCCATTTACACACAATATCATCCTTCAAAAAATCTCAGCAAAGTACCATATCAATAATGAAAAACATGGAGTAATAGCTATGTCTACATCAGCCCACAAATTCCAATCAAGAACACAATTACGACAACACATAAGACCTTACAGTGGCGGACTGTAAAAGCAATCAAACAGCCTGATTATACCATTGCCAAACTATCATTTGTTAAGTGCATAAGTAAGGCGGAATGTAAAAGCAATCAAACAGCCTTTTTATAACACTGCCAACCTATCCTTTGTTAAGTACATAACTGATACTTCATACTACAGAAACCCAAGAAGAGAAATAACTCATAATCAACATGAAAAGTATACAGCAACATCAACAACACATGCTGTCCAGAATTTTCAGCATCAACACAACCAACATACTCTCTTGTTTGTCATGAGAAAATTATACTAAACATATACTTAAGATTGCTTTCCTTATCCTTCAATATTAGGATGCCCTTCAAGAACCCTAGAAGGTTTTCTTGGCTGCTCTTAGCTATAAAAAAAGGAGCGTAAATATTTCTTAAGAAAGCTGAAAAATGTATCCAAACGTTTAGTGAAATTTGTTTGCTATTTTGACCTCTTTTAAAGTATAAATCTGGCCGACCTTGGCTTCAGTTTTTATCCATACATAAGTATATATTATAGAGCTGGTGATGCAGCAACTTAAGCTTTAAACTTTGGCCAACATGGGTCTCTAAAGTGATGGACTTGGGCTGTCTGATTTGCAGATTTTTCCTTCTTTTGTTTTGGCTCAATTAGTTAAGTCATGTAGCATGTAGTTGGCCCTTTTTCTTCCATCATGTTGGGTTGTAGATACAGCCCACTTATAGTACTATAATATGGGCCAAAGGTGCCTCCTTAACTCAGACTTTATTCATAATCAGAATTGGACAATTTCGACGTCGGGTCCCATCTTCATTTAACTCGTAATTTTGAGTTAAGCAAGTAGCTAACTCACCTACTAGCTTCCTAAGTACTACAAACACCTCAATTATTTTCCTTTGTTTAGGGTCTTAGTCCCCTTAACTCGACGCAAAACATGCATACGTGCAACTTTCTTAAACTTTAGATACACATGACGCCCTTTAATGTGAGATGCAAACACGTTTAAAATTGGCCCTAATTTGAAAGTCCATATCATGTCTCATATATATAGTACAAATACTTATAGTGAGTGTGTGGGGTGTTACATCCTCCCCCCCTTAGGAACATTCGTCCTCGAGTGTTAGCACAACAAGATACTTTAACCACATTTAAATCTTTACTTATACAAACTTTTGACACACACCAAGTATTCAATCACACGTACCTGTTAGGGCCTCAATTCTGCATGTTAGACTTCCTCTTCAACTTTAAATAAGTAAGGATATCTTAATTTCATCATGTCCTCAGGCTCCCATGTTATCTCCTCAGCCTGCTAGTTTCTCCAGAGTACTTTAACTAA
>DF358366.1:24058-55735 GCA_000787875.1 Solanum virginianum
TATTAGATTGTGAACATCATCATACATCATTTATGATGAATGATTATTGTAGGTTTGCTGCTCAGGGGAAGTGAGCCAATTTTTCCAAAAAGTTACACCAACCAGTATGTAATGATCGTTATATGAGCCCTTAGTTGCTCGGTGGCACCATAAGATGCCTAGTAGGATTTTATGGGACAAGCAACAGGAAACAAATGATTTTAGTAGTTTTATATGGGTGTTTGCTGACGATTTGTGGTTTTGCCTGGGGATTCAAGCCAACTTTGTCAAAAAGTTAAACGGAGCCATCCATAATGAACCCAACAAGAGCCTTAGATGGCCCAAAATCACCATAGAACATCTGGTAGGATTTTATGGGCCAAGCAATGGAAAATAGGAGATTTTGACCATTTTTTATGGTTAGTAGCAAATGATTTATGGCCTTGGTCGGAGATCTGAGCCAACTTTCTCAAAAAAATACACCAACCCATCTATAATGAACCCGGCAAGATCCCTAGGTAGCATGGCAGTACCATAGGACGCCTGGTAGCATTTCATGTGCCAAGCAATAGGAAATAGGCAATTTCAACAGTTTTTCATGGTTTTTAGCCCATGATTTTAGGTGCTAGACAAGGATCCGGGCCAACTTTTCCAAAAAAGTACATTGACCCATCTGTAACAAGCCTGGTAAGAGCCTTAGGTGGACCAATAGTGCCATAGAATGCCTGATATGATTTTATGGTAAAAGCAATAAGAAATAGGTGATTTCGACAATTTTTCATACGTGTAAGCCCACGGTTTATGGCATTGCCTAGGGATCCTGACCAATTTTCCCAAAAAATTAAATTAATCTATTCGTTAAAAGCCTGACAATAGCCCCAACTCACCCGGTGGTGCTGCAGGATGCCTGGTAGGATTTTATGGCCCAAGCAAATGGAAACAAGCAATTTCATAGTTTTTCATGGGTGTTTGCCCATAGTTTGTGGAGCTGCCCAGGGATTCGGGCTAATTTTCCTAAAGAATTACACTAAACCATCTGTAACGAGCCTGATAAGAGACTCAAGTGGCTCGGTGATGCTGCAGAACTACTGGTTCAATTTAATGGTCCAAGCTCAAGAAAAAAGATATTTTTGGCATATTTTCTTAGGTGTTAGCCCACGTTTTATACGCTGCTCGGGGATCCAGGCCATCTTTCCCAAAATTTTACACCAATCCATCCATAATTTCCCCAAGTGACCTAGTGGTGTTGTAGGAAGCATGGTAGGTTTTTATGGGCCAACCATTTGGAAATAGGCAGTTTTTACAATTTTTCGTGGGTGTTAGCCCATAATTTTTATTGCTGCCAGGGATTAGAGCCAACTTTACTTAAAAATAACATTGACCAATTTGTCATGAGCCCGAAATATCCTCAGGTGTCCTGGCGGTGCCGCAGGATGCCTAGTAGGTTTTTATGGTCCGAGCAATAGGAAATAGGTGAATTTGACAGTTTTTAGTAGATTTTAGCCTATACTTGTTGGCACTGCTCCAGGATCCAAGCTACCTCAAAATATCATACCGACCCATCCGTAATGATCCTAGAAAGAGCCCAGGTGGCCCGATGGCACCAGAATAAGCCTGGTAGGATTTTATAAGCCAAGAAATAGGAAAATAGGCATTTCAGTAGTTTGTCATGGGTGTTACCCCACTGTTTGTGGCGCTACCCGAGGATTCGAGCCATCTTTCTGGAAAAATTACACTGACTCATTTGTAACGAGTTCAGCAAGAGCCACAAGTGGTCTAGCAATGCCACAGGATACTTGGTAGGATTTTATGGACCAAACAACAGGAAACAGGTGATTCCGATAGTTTTTCGTGGGTGTTTGCTTACGATTTTTGCACTAACCGGTGATATGAGAGAAATTCCCAAAACAATTACACAAACTCATCTGTAACAAGCTAGAAAAGAGCTCCAGGTATCTTGGTAGTGTTGTAGGATGCCAGGTAGGTTTTTATGGCCCAAGCAACAGAAAAGAGGCAATTTTAGTAGTTTTTTCGTCGGTGTCTGTCCACAATTTGTGGCGCTGCCCATGGATCCTAGCCAAATTTCTAGAAATATTGTATCTACTTATCTATAATAAGATCAACAAGAGCCCCAGGTGGCCTAGGGCACCTTAGGATTCCTGGTAGGATTTTATAGGCCAAGTAATTAGGCGATTTCGACAACTTTTCATGGGTGTTAGCCACAGTTTGTAGCACTGCTGATGTGCCGTCAAAATATAGCCCTTTTGATGCTTAAACTTTTGATACAGTTTTGAAAAGTTGATGTAGGTATCTGAGTCTAAATTGTATATGATATATGCTATTAAGTTGAGGTCTCTGTGTTACTGTATCATCTATATAGATTGAGTTGTCACTTGACGACAAACAATAATTTTAAGTTGAGGGTGTTGATGTACTATCAAAATACAACACTTTTGATACTTAAAACTTAGGATTTTGTGTGTTCTCAAAGTGATGTTAGTTGGTTTTATTTGTTTTTATGTTATATTTGTAGGATTACAGGTTGGCCTTTATTTTTGGGAAGAAATGCAGAAGTGATATTTGTGGGTTTTATGCGATTTTGTATTTAGATTTGCAGGATTATAGGTTGGCCATGATTTTGGGAAAATTGAAGAAGTTGTTGGTTTTTGATGATTTACAAGACTTTTTATAAATATTAGAGCATTCTACGAGTCATTGTCTCATGACAAATTCCAATAAGGGATTATTTCTAAATATTAGCTTTATTAGATATGCATACGAGTCATAGAGCATTCTACGAGACATATGAATAGGTTTGGTAAGGATATCGAGTGAGGTACAATTTGATGAAGTTGAAGTTTGCGAGCATGACTTATGAGTCAGTGATCCATTTATGAGTCGTGAAGTTATATCGTAGAAGAGAATTCCAAAATCCCAGTAGCTATTTAGGAGACCTCAACTACGAGCCATAGAAGACACTCGAGTTGTAGAGAGCTTTCATGGAGTTTGTCGACTATTTTTTCTTATTCTTTTAGGACTTAATTATAATTACTATAAATAGATCTTTTAGGTTATTTTTCTGGGAAGGACGTCATAATTCAGAATTTTTATGGTTTGTACTTGGAGAACTCAAAACTTGAGAGAGCAAAATTATGAGAAACAGTTGTGATTAAATTTGATCTTTAATCTTGTGTTTCTCATTGATCTTGGATTTATTGGGCTAAATTCAATTGTGTAAGTGTTTAATTATGTTTCCTCAATTCATAATTATTACATCTACATATAGCATGAGTAGCTAAATCTAAAACTTGGGTTGTGGGGACCATGAAGAACTAATAAAGTAAAGCTGAATAATGTACAATTCTTGGATTGGGTGTATGAATGTATTAATCAATTCTCTTCGGTTTGCATGTTTTCTAGTAGTGGCCAACATTAGAACTCGCCTAGTGTTACTGATTGTACCAAGGTAGTAATGAATAGGAAAAGAGATTAATTAACAGGATTCGATTGATGTGTTCTCCTCTAATACAACAAACTAGTCTAAGGGATGTTGTATGGGGACTTATAGGTAATGGTTAGTATTGCACAATATGGAGATAGGCTAAGTCGCATAGTGAAATTCGCCTCTCACGTTTGACCAAAGGACTTGGTAAACTTAAATTGCCATCCTACATGTTATACGCTAGACACGAATTGGGTTATCCGGTGATACTAAGTTGGGAAATTATGGGGAACACAATATGCTAGTTGCTCTCTATTATTGATTGTCTCTTGTTATAGTTAGTTTAGTTTACTTTTTTGTTGATTATTGCAAAACCCCCCTTTGGGGAATTAAGTTGGTTAACTACTCGGATTTCTTATTGGTGAATTTGTCTTGAGTTTATATTTTCCCTGTGTGTTCGAACCTAACCTTGGTTAGGTTCTATTTCTTGATAGTGACTGCTTTATACTCTAAAAAAGAGATGTAACTTAGGCGACATCAATATTTTGGCGTCGTTGCAGGGGAATACGGCTAGACTTAGTTAGATTCATTAAGTAATTCGAGTGTTAATCCTTAGTTCCCTTGTATTTTACTTTTGTTTTTGTTTCTTTACAGGGTGTACGATTAGTATATACCCTACACTCGGAGTCAAGGCAATCCCTTAACTCCACTAGATCCAGAGATCCACTGAACTATAAAAAGAATGACCTAAGAGAATGTGAACAATGCGGCCAATACATTCTTGAACCGGGATAATAATGTTGATGATAGGAATGAAAACTCATCTCCTTTGGAGGACATTCCACAGCCTCAAAAGTTCAACGCCAATTCTTATCAGTGGAGTCAGTATAGGTTGAACCCCATGGCTATGGATGTGACTGGAGTTATTGTGTTACCATCACTACTGGTAGACACAAAGTTGACAGTATCGACTGGGTTACTTCAGATATTGTAAAATCGTGGGCTATTTGCGGGCTTACCATCAGAGGATCCACATAGCCACTTGCACAATATGGTATTTGTTTGTAACAATGTGACGGGGACACAAAATTTGTCTATAGATGCTGTGAGACTTTGTGTCTTCCCATTGTCTTTCATAGGCAATGTTGCATTATGGTTATCTGAGCTCCCGCAGAGTTCAATCACTAGCTGGGAAGATTTGTAAAAGGCTTTTTTGGAGAGGTACTTCCCTAGATCAAAGAAGCTCAAGTTGAAGGACTAGATTAATAGCTTTGAGCAACTTCCTGGTGATTTGATAAGCACTAAATAGAGCAGTTTACTAAATGTCTGAGGAGCGTCCTAATCACAAGACAGTTGATAATGCCTTGGGGGAGATCTTCTATTGTGCTCTTGATGAGAATAGTTAGGCTTGTAATGACACTATTATGGGGGCATATTTATAGATCAACCATTTGCAAGGATTATTGAGCGTATAGCGCAAGTGGTCAAGATGAATCGTCTGTGAGGGCAGCAAGATAAAGCTTTCACAAAGAGTCCATATGCTATCACTGTGGATTCAGAGCAAGCCAAAATTAATGAAGAAATTATGCAGCAACTTGCTCAGCTTTGTACAAGCATAGATGTGGTAATCAAGCAGAACCAAGAAAGAGCGAATGTGGTGGTTCACCAACCTCCACGTGCACCCATATATAAGGATCCATACTATAAGGAGGACGCATTTTTTGTAAATGATTAGAAAGAGGGTTTTTAGACCAACGTCCAAGGGTCCAATTAGGAGTATTGGCGCCAAGGTCATGGAAACCAAGGGTGGAACTATGATAGAGATAGAGCTTTCAGAGACAACCGCGGAGGTTACTATGATAGGAACAGCAGTCCAGATGCAAATTGGGGTCATAGAGAAGGCTTCAGAAATGGTCCATATGTGCTACCATATAACTTCGATGCTAGTACAGGCAATTCCAGGATTAAGAAGATGTTTGATTGCCTGTTGAAGAAAGATGGGACACAAGATAAGATCTTATGGGGCATGAAAACAGAGATCTGTAGTATCAATCAAAAGATAGAGTCTTATTCTGTGGCTATTAAACAACTTGAATAACAGTTTGGTCTAGTGTCAACTCAGTTTAATCAGCATTAAAAGGATATATTCCCTAGCAATATAGTGTAAAATCCTAAGAATAAAGGGCAGTGTATGGCAGTTACTACGAGGGGTGGCAAGAGCACTATTGATCCTCTTATGTCGATTGACGAGGAAGATGTTTGTGAGGAGATAGTTGTAGTTAAGGATGAGATCCAGGAGATAATTGTGGCAAGGATGGGGTGAGTGAAGCAGCTGAAGCACTATAGAAATTTAAGCCCGTCCCTAGGCCTCCTCCTTCTTTCCCTCAAAGAATCAAAAATAGGGAGGAGGAAGGCAATTCAAGCATGTTCTCTTAGTGCTTAAGCAGCTACCTATCAACATCCCTCTTATTGAGCCATTAGATAAAATTTCGGGCTATGCTAAGTATATGAAGGACTTGGTCACCAAAAAGTACATTGTGAGTTAGGAGCTTTCTTAAGAGCTTCAACATTATAGTGCTATCACTATGAAGTCTTTGGTTCAAAAGCATAAAGTTCCAAGTTCTTTCACCATACTTTGCACAATAGGTGATGTGGAGTTCACAAGGCACTATGTGATTTAAGTGCCAGTATCAAATTGATGTCTCTTGCACTCTATAAGAAGCTTGGATTGGGAGCCCCTACTCCTATAGCAAGCGGATGTTAATAGCGGATCGAATGGTAAAAAAGCCTATGGGGATACTCTATGATGTGTTAGTTAAAGTGGAAAAATTCATATTCCCTGCAAATATTGTGATCCTTCATTATGAGGTTGATTTTGAATTTTCTACTATTTTGGGAAGGCCTTTCTTGGCTACTGGTCACACCTTGGTGGGTGTGGATAATCGCCAACTCAAGTTCAGATTTGGGAAAGATGAGGTCATTTTCAATGTGTGTCATCCAGCAAGCAAAGACAATGATGTGAGAGTGGTTTCTATTATTGAGACTATTGATGATGCTGAGCCAGAAGTACCACTTGAGGTAAGACTAGTGTTAACACTTTGGAGGCAGTATTGATAAACTTCAACAGTGATGGTATCCCAGATTATGAGGAGACAGTAAATGCTTTAGGGGTGTCTTATTGTCCTAGACTCCAAATTAAGCTAGAGCTAGACTTGTAGAATTGGGAGTCACCCCCCATAAAGCCCTCCATAGAAGACCCACCGATGTTAGAATTGAAAGCACTTCCAGCATATTTAAAATATGAATTTTTGGGATCCAAAAATACTTTGCCGGTCATAATAGCTATAGATTTGAATAATGAGCAAGGGGATGCCCTTGTAACGGTGCTCAAACAATTTAACAAGGCTATTAGATAGACTATTGCAAACATTGTTGGTATCCCTCCTGGGGTATGTACATAGAAAATCAAGTTAGTCAAGGACTACAAGCTGAGCATTCATCATCAAAGGCGCCTAAACCCTCCTATGCAAAGCATTGTGGACAAAGAGATCATTAAATGGGCTTAATTCAAGAGTAAACTACCCGATCGCCGATAGTGAATGAGTGAGTCTGGTGCAATGTGTTCTAAAGAAAGGGGGTATCATAGTGGTACCTAATGCCAACAATAAATTGATCCCAATGAGTCCAGTCATAGGATAGAGGGTGTGCATAGATTATAGAAAGCTCAATGCCTCGACAGAGAGGATCACTTTTCTATGCCATTCATGGATCAGATACTGGATAGACTAGTGGAAAAGGGGTGGTACTGTTTTCTCAATGGGTAATCAGGCTATAATCAGATCATCATCACTCTAAAGGATCAGGAGAAGACAAAATTTACATGCCCTTATAGCACCTTCGCATTCAAGAGGATGTCATTCGGGTTATGTAATGCCCTAGCAACATTTCAGAGATGCATGATGCCCATTTTCTAAGACATGGTGAAGAACAATATTGAAGTCTTCATGGATGACTTTAGTGTGGTTGGAAACTCATTTCAGGATTGTTTGAAACACCTACATGATGTGTTTCAAAGATGCATAGAAAGTCATCTGGTACTAAATTAGGAAAAGTGTCACTTTATTATAGAAGAGGGTATTGTGTTAGGGCACAGGATATTTGGCGAAGGCATTAAGGTCGACAGAGCTAAAGTGAAGGTGATTAAGAAGCTCCCACCACCTATCTCAGTAAAGGGTGTGAGGAGTTTCTTGGGGCATGTAGGATTCTATCAGAGGTTCATAAAAGACTTCTATAAAATATCACACCCATTGTGTAAATTATTGGAGAAAGATGTTAAGTTCGTGTTTGATGATGCATGTCTAAAAGCCTTTGAAGACTTAAAGAAGAGGTTGATCTCAGTGCCAATCATTGTGGCTCTAGACTAGTCTAAGCCCTTTGAGATCATTTGTGATGCAAATTGGGTTGCTCTAGGTATAGTATTGGGACAAGGCAAGGAGAACATATTACATCCCATATATTATGCTAGCAAAGCCCTAGATACAACCCAGAAGAATTATACCATCACAGAACAAGAGTTACTCACATTGGTCTTTGCATTCAAAAAGATCAGGTCATATATGTTGGGGGTCAAAGTAGTGGTGCATACATACCACTAAGCACTTAAATATTTGATGGATATAAAGGATGCAAAGCCAAGGCTGATAAGATGGGTACTTTTTTTGCAAAAGTTCAATTTTGATATTATTGACAGAAATGAAATAGAGAATCAGGTCGCAAATCACCTCTCTAGATTGGAAAATGGGGCAATGATGAAATTTGATAATGGATTGGAGATAAATAATACTTTTTTCCTAATGAGAGAGTTTTGGCGGCATCTCATGATCTAAAACCTTGGTTTGTAGATTATGCAAACTACCTAGTGGATAATATCGTGCCACCCGACCTAAACACACATCAGCATCGAAAGTTTATGTCTGATGTGAGGAAGTTTTTCAGGGATGACCCATACTTTTTCCGAGTATGTTGATGTCAACCAAGTTACACTTCATTTTTGAGGATAAAGCAGTCATTGTCAAGATATAAAACCTAACAAAGGTTAGGATCAAACCCACAGGAAATACGTAGACTCAAGATAAATTCACGGATAAGCAATACAAATAGTTAACCAACTCACTTCCCCGAAGGGGGGTTTGCAATTATCAATAAGAAAATAAACTAAACTAACTATCATGAGAGACAATTAATAACAGAGAGCAACTAAGGTATTTTGTTCCCCATGATTCCCAAACTTATTATCACTGATAACCTAATTCTTATCTAGTGTATAGCATGCGGACCATAATTTAAGTTCACCAACCCCTTTGGCCAAAAGTGAGAGGCAAATTTCATTATGCGACTTGGCCCATCTCCATAGCATGCGATACTAACCATTACCTATAAGTCCCAGTACAACCTCCCTTTGGCCCAGTTTGGTTGATTAGATGAGAATAAATCAATTGAATCTTGTTGATCAATCTCTTTTCTTATTCATTACTACCTTGTTCTAGTCAGTAACACTAGGATTGTTCTAATATTTGCCACCACTAGAAAACATGCAAAATGAAGAGAATTGATTAATACATGCATATACACCTTCTAAGAATTGTGAATTATTCGGTTTTACTTTGTTAGTTCTTCATGGTTCCCACAACTCTAGTTGTGGATTTAGCTACTCATGATATGTGTAGATGAAGAGATGATGAATTGAGAAGACTATTGTAAATTACCTGGGTTTATTTTATTAGTTCTTCATGGTTCCCACAACCCTAGTTGTGGATTTAACTACTCATGCTATTTATAGATGAAATTATGAATTGAGTAAACATAATTAAACACTTACATAATTGAATTGAAATCAAGCAAATCCAAGAATGATGAGAATCACAAGATTGAAGATAAAATTTACCTACAAGTGTTTTCTCACAATCTTCTCTCCTAAGTATTGAGTGCTCCAAGAACAAACCCTAAAACTATTGAATAATAACATCCTCCCTTGAAAAATAACCTAAAAGTACTATTTATAGTAATTATAATTAAGTCCTAAATAAAATAGAAAAAATAGTTGGAAAACTCCACGAAAGGTCTCTACGACTCCTAGTGTCTTCTACGGCTCGTAGTCGAGATCTCATAATTAACTACTGGCATTCTGGACTTCTCTTCTACGATACAACCTCACAACTCATAAACTGATCTACAACTCATACTGCATGCTCGTAGGCTTCAACTTCATCAAATTATCCCTCAGTAGAAATCCTCACGAAACCTATCAATATAAATCATAAAATGCTCTACGACTCCTAAGCATATCTCAATGAGATGATCATAAGAAAACATCTCTCAATGGAATTTGTCACAAAACATCCTCTACAACTCATAGAATGCTCTATAATCTATGGAGGGTCTCGTAAATCATCAAAAATCAGCAACTTCAGCAATTTACACCTAAATCATGGCCAACCTGTAATCCTACAAATATAAACACAAAAACACATAAAACCAACAAATATCACATTGAGAACACACAAAATCCTATGTTTTAAGCATCAAAATTTCTGTATTTTAACAGCACATCAACACCCTTAACTTAAAACTGTTGCTTGTCCTTAAGTGATGACTCAATCTATATAGACAATACAATAATACATAGACCTCAACTAAATGGCATATATCACATACAATTCAAACTCAGATACCCATACTAGCTTTTAAAAATAGGATCAAATAGCTATTTAGCAAACCAATGCAAACTGGTGCATGTGACAACACAACTATGACAAGCAAGGGGTTATCACCAATCCACAATCACTAAACAAGTCAAATGCTAACAATGCAATAAAAGTACCCTCATAGAAAGAAGTCTCATATTGAACACTTAATGATGATTTCATGTTTAACCTTGGGACTGCACAAACACAGTCATGCTCACAAAAGATATTCATGTATAACTAATAATACCATAGGCTTATCACTATACTTATGACTCAAACCTTCAACTAACTAGACTAGGATCACTTTAGGACTTTCTAGGCTTGTAACGTAGGCTCAGGGGGATTTGGTATGATATTTTAGGAAAATAGTGACTAAAGGCCCTCCTTGAAACTGTATTTTTCTGCACTTTTGTCCCACCAACTCTATTATTTTCACCTTATTCTCCCTTTTTCCTTATTCAAGCTTTTTCAATTCTTTCTTCTCATTTTTCAACTTTTTGCCTTATTTTCACACTTCATTTTGCTTTTTAGCTCAATCAAAGACTTTTTTTTTGCACTCGATACATCATATTTCTTATTTTTCTCTTCCTTCCCAACTCACTCCCTTATTTTGGTGCTTTTACCCTTAAACCAACCATCCTCAACTTACACTTTTTAGCCTATGTTAAAGTGCACAATATCTATCCTACGAACCAGGGCTACTTTTGGTAGCCACCCTCAACTTAGGCTTTTGCCTCAATCAAGGTTCACAATGCTCAAGGACAGACCAAGGCCAATTTCAGGACTTTTCACTAGATAAGGCTAGGTTAGTTAGGTGTTAAGAAACAATTAGTACATATAAGGCTCAAATATTTGGAACAAGAGATATATCATCATTTGGTTGGTTATTTTTATGCTAAAGTGGACTATTTCAGAACAAAGGCCTAAGACCATTTCCTAAGCCATTCAATCTACAATCTAACTTAGAATAATAGGGAAAGTTCTAAATTAGCACAAAATACATGAATCTAGAAGACTCACAGATCAAGCTCCTTATCTCAATTTACCATCAATTATCAGAACAGATATTGTCAAACATCTAAACATGCATGGTTACACTATAACTACTAATCAAAACTTTTGCTGGGTACTATTATTCAAAAAGAACATAAAAATATGTTATATGCATGCCATAATTATTGGTACTATATGCTACAAATATTATGTAAACATCCTAAGCTGGCTCTACAGAAATTAAATATCCAAAAAGAAAAAAGAACATGAACAAGAAAACCTCAGGATCAAAAATTGGGGTAGTTATAGACCATAAGCTACTTAGACTTCACTGAGAACTCATAAATACTGACACCTCATAAAAAAAGATGTGCATTGTCCCCAATGCACAAAATCAAGTAAAAATAAAATGTAAGGGTCCAAAAACATACCTGGGCGCCTATGCGTCGATCTTTGGCTGCTCTAGCCATCCCTCTCTTGTAGGGTAGTCTCGTCAGCAATGGTCTATCCAAAGAGGCCAATACCCCTCAATTGATTCTCTTCTCCAGCTCATCGGATCTCCTCATCACATCTCGACTCTCTCATGGCACACTCGAGATCTTTCTACTCTTACCTCCTCGCACGTACATATCTGTCCTCTAGCTCCTCATCTGTGCTAGGTCTCTTCTCGAGGGAAGAATGGATAGGCTGGTCGGGAGCAAATAAATCAAGCCTCAACACCGAACACATCATCTCTGGTAGTGTGACTTGTGTAGCTAGTGATATTGTCAAGTCAGCCCTGAGCTGCTGGATCTCTGTCTGCATGGATGATAAATCTGAAGGCGAGCCTCGGTTAATGTCTTTTGTACCCACTCCTCAAAGGCGTCAATATGGGCATCCACGGTGGAAATATGATCCTGAATAGCAGCGACCTTGAATGCTTGCATTTGATGCTCCAAGTTTAAGATAGTCTACCGGACCCATTGCCTAATCTATTAAAAGACCTAAGTCAACTGCACCGCAGTATGTGCTAACCATTACACCATGGCCTGTATAGAAGTGGTGGACACGTAGACCATGCCCGCTGTAGGAGTCTTTGATATAGTGGCCTCTAGTGTAGTAGTAGCAATAGTGGACCCCATCTCCTCATTTGCACTATGCTGCTGGGGCCTCTTCTCAGTAGTAGTAGCAGCAGCGGTGGTGTCAATATCAGAACCTTTACGCGGTGGTGCTGGGGTGAACATCTCTGGCATAGGTGGGGGTTATGCTCACCAGAGTGCCACCGGGTTCTCGTCAGCCTTGATCAGGCTGCGCTCCAAAGTGTGCTGGGCCTCAACTAACTGGTCCAGCTAGTGTAGTATCTCTAGCCTAGACTCTACAGAGAATTTGTAGATCAAAAAAGAGAAAGTGATGGAGGTGTCCCTCTTCAGTGCGGCCTCCTGCATTTGTTCGACGAGAAGGTGAGCCCCATCAATGTCATAACCAGCTAAGATCTTAGCAACAAACACTGCAAGCTCCAGCATAAGAGTATTATCTACCAAGGTTGGCCGAATTCATGATCGAACAAAATCCCACTAAAATTTGGTGGGGAAGCTGAGCAAAGCCTTGACAATTAGCTCCATGTGGGTGGTGACCTAGGCAGGTTTCGAACCCTGATCTGCAATATGACTAGCCATCCATCTTAAAGGCTTGAAAATTTGGTGGGGAAGCTGAGCAAAGCCTTGACAATTAGCTCCATGTGGGTGGTGACCTAGGCAGGTTTCGAACCCTGATCTGCAATATGACTAGCCATCCATCTTAAAGTGTTGCTCAATTCTCAGGATCATTCATGATCAATCTTTCCTGGCCTGCCTAAATCTATAATCAAATTTCATTGTGGATCTGGGGGAATGGTACTCAGGAACCAAATAACATGCGGTAGATGGTATCCTCTGAAATGTCTACCCACTGATCTCTTAATCGTGTCTCTGTCAGCCTGGGCTAAGTGAGAGGTTTTTTCTCCTTGGGAAGAGAAAGCTTGATGGTGGCTACATAGGATGCATAAAATGTTCTCACCATAATTGGGGAGTACCAACCAAGAGACTTTGCCTGCCATATAAGCCCATAACAAACCATCATTTCCTGTAGATCGGGGACACGACTAAGTCCATCACCTATAACCCTGGGCTCCTCATAGATAGAACGGGTAGGTTTGCCTCACTCTTTCAGTTGGACCCCCTATAAGTATATTGTCTTCAAGCCCTCGATGCACTACTAGTTAGTAGAGGCATCCGGTGCTGACAATGATGATCGTCCGATGGAGGAGTCAACATCTACTCCTTCCTAAGAGCCCTCCTCAGAACTGGACTCCTCTCCAGATGGAGTGATCTGTGGCATGCTGCTCCCATCACTGCATCCCTCTTTAGACTGGAAAGGACTAGCAATCGGAGCCTAAGGCTATCCAGCTCTAGCAGCAGCTCTGGTCTAAGGTCTAGAAGCCTCTAAGTCTAGCTGGGCATCAAGTATCTCTGATGACCTGCTCACTAAGGAGTCTTCTTAGTATCTAAAGGCTCAACATCCAAAGTCTCCTCCCTGAGCTTTCTCCTCAGACCCTTAATCTCAGCACGCCTACCTTTTAGGGCCATGATACCTAAAACATAGACATAAATATACCATGGTTAGCCCCAAGAATCAAGAAATGGTATACAAAAAATTATCTAAAGTGAAATTGTAGAAGGGTTCTATGAAAGCCCCTTTACGAGTCGTAAAGAGCTCTCACAGACCAGTGGTTCAAACTAATTTTTGTTACTGGAAAAGTCTATGAGACTGGGTACGATACGAGTCATATACAAGGGTTGTAGAGAACTCCAGTAAGTAATTAAAATCAGGCGAGGATCTACGAAACCTATGACTCGTAGAAGGTCTTATATGATGGATACTTAGAAATATCAAGTTTCTGAAATTTCACACGAGGGGCAATTATGACTCATAGATTGCTCTACAGATTGTAAAAGCGACTCGTGGACCAGAAATCTCAATCACTTGAGTTTCTAAGTCCATCACACGGACCCCAAGAGACATTTTCAACAACTAATTCTATCAGCGTTGAAGCAAGAACACATGCACCTAACTGATTAGCACACAACAACTAATACCACAAATATGCTTTAAACATACATACCCCATCAAAAATTGTTGAATATGCATTATCTTATGGTTAACTGTTCCTGTTAGACTTACAAAAAATCATGTACCTATGTCATCACCAACCAATTCGACAAACAAAAATCATTTAATATCATTCAAGGAAACATGGTGGATGATTCAATAGGCATAAACAAGTAGCATTCATAAGACCAAAATACACAATTCAAGAATCAAATAACAATTCAAATAAGGGCAACCCAATTTCACATAACACAATTCAAATTCAACAAGGATTTTATGTTTGAACACCTTGCCCTACATAATATTCAAATCAATTAAGTAAACAAAGCAAATTAAAGGTTCAAAATTAAGTTGAGAACTTATCAAGTGTAGAGATTAACTTGAAGAGAAGAGAGAGTGAATGATCACAAAACCCTAGGGTTGCTAAATTCTCACCGAAAAATGGGTCACTGTGCCTAGAGGTTGATCGAATAATAGAGGCGAAGGGAAAGCTAGGTAAATTTTAGTCAATTAGGTCAAATAGGGGTCAAAGTAACTTAACCCCTCCTTTTACAAATTTACCGGGTCGTCTGAAAATTAACTGGACGGGGTCTAGGAAACCCTAATTATGAGTCGTAGATGGCTCTACGGCTTGAAAGTCATACTTTCGTAGAACCTTTATACTTAGTAAAATTTAAGGAGCTTACCTAGGATCTACGAACCCCATTCATGACTCATAGTTTAATCTACGAATCGTAAAGTTGGCTCATGGATTGGAGTGCATACTTTTCCTGTATACTATAAATCTCTATGAGATGGTGTACTAGTCGTAAATTGCTTTACACCTCATAGACCTAGTCATAGAGACTTAACCTAATGCTCTTTTCATCCTTATTTACTGACTTAGTCCTATACCTACATACTCTTCATAAAATACACAGTTACCCTATATGCAACCAACCGATTACCCAAAATAACAATCAAAACATAAGAAAACAACTACCTATGAATCCAAAAACTGAAAATACACCTATAATTATGCTATTACATCAAAAACCTTGAGTTTCCTCTGAAGTAATGCCTGATTTATTGTCGCAGCATGACTTAGGAAAATTGGTTAGTCAAACTTCACCAATTGCCCAGACTTTACTCTTGAGCTCATCTAGATACTTTATGGACTGACGAATGTCGAAGACAACTTCTTCGTCATTCAATCTAAACCTGAGTTAACTAGCTTCCATATCTACTAGAGCTCATTCGATGGCTAAGAATAGTCTTTCCAAGATGATTGGGATATCGAAGTCAACCTCGCAATATAGAATCACAAAGTCTGCAGTGAATATGAATTTTTCCACTTTAACCAACACATCATAAAGTATCCCCACAGGCTTCTTCACAGTTTCATCCGCCATTAAGAACCACATGCTAATAGGAGTAGGGGCTCCCAATTCACGCTTTTTGTAGATTGCAAGGGGTATCAAGTCGATACTGGTACCAAAATCACATAGTGCCCTTGGGAACTCCACATCTCCTATAGTGAAAGGTATCATAAAAGTACCTAGGTCTTCATGTTTCTAAGCTAAGGACTTTGTAGTGATAACACAGCAATGTTGAAGCTCTTGAGAAAGCTGCTGATTTACAGTGCGTTTTTTGGTAACTAAATTCTTCATATACTTTGCATAGCCCGACATTTTCTCCAAAGCCTAAATGAGTGGGATATTGATAAACAGTTGCTTAAGCACGGAGAGAAAGTGTTTGAACTTGTCTACCTCCTCCCTCTTCTTGATTTTTTAAGGAAAAGAAAGAGGAGGCCTAGGGACGAACTTAAACTTCTATGGCACTTCAACTATTTCACTCACCCCACCCACGATAATCTCTTCCATTCACATCCTTTGTTGCAAGCATCTGCTCACAAACATCTTCCTTATCAACCAGCATAGGAGGATAAATAGTGCTCTTGCCACCCCTACTAGTAGCTGCCATACACTGCATTTTATTCTTAGGATTTTACACTGTATTTCTAGGTAATGTACCCTTCGGACGCTAATTCAACTGAGTTGACACTTGACGAAATTGTTGTTCAAGTTATTTAATAGCCATAGAATGGGACTCTATTTTCTGATTTATGCTTGAAATATTTGATCTCATGTCGCTTAGAGTTTCATCTTGTGTCTTAGCCTTCTTCAATAGGCAGTTAAATATCTCCTCAATTCTAGAATTGTTTTTACCTGCATCCTGGTTATGGGGTGGCACATAAGGACCATTTCTGAAGCCTTCTCTGCGACCTTAATCTGCATCTGGACCCCTTTGCCTATCATAATAACCACCACAATTGTCTCTAAAAGCTCTATCTCTACCATAGCTCCAAACTTCGTTTCCTTGACCTTGGCACAAATAGTCCTAATTGGACCCTTGGGCGTTGGTCTGGAAACCCCCCGTCTGATCATTCACAAAACATACATCCTCCTCACAGTATAGCTCTTCATAAATGGGTGCATATGGAGGCTAGTGAACTACTACATTCACTCTCTCTTGGTTCTGCTTGATCAGCACATCCATGCTTATGCGAAGCTGAGCAAGTTGCTGCAAAATTTCTTCATTAATTTTGGGTTGCTCTGCCACACTAACAGCATATGAACCCTTCATTGAAGCTCTATCCCACTGGCCCCATTTATGATTCATCTTAACCACTTGCTTCTGCGATCCTTGCAAATCATTAATCTAGAAACATACCCTCCATGATAGTGTTGGCACAAGCCTGATTGTTCTCATCAAGGGCACGGTAGAAGATCTCCACCAAGGTATCATCTACTATCTTGTGGTCAGGGATGCTCCTCAGACATTTAGTAAACCATTCCCATGTAGTGCTTATCCAATCACCAGGAAGTTGCTCAAAGTTGTCAATGTGATCCTTCAACTTCAGCTTCTTCGATCTAGGGAAGTGCCTCTCTAAAAAGGCCTTTTGCAAATCTATGCAGTTAGTGATTGAACTCTATAGCAGCTCAGATAGCCATATTACGGAATTGTCCATGAGAGGCAATGGGAAGACATGAAGTCCCATAGCATACATAGACAGATTTTATGTTCCCATCACACTCTTATAAACAAATGCCACATTATGCAAATGGTTATGTGGATCCTCTGATGGTAAGCCTACAAATAGCCCACAATTCTACAGCATCTGAGTAACCCACTAGAAACTGTTAACTTTGTGTCTGTCAGTACTGGTGGCAATGCAATAGCTCCAGTCACATGCATAACCATGGGGTTCAACCTATATTAATCCACTGGTAAGAATTGGCATTGAACTATCGAGGTTGTGGAATATCCTCCAAAGGAGGTGAGTTCTCATTCCAATCATTATCATTATTATCCCGGGTCAAGGCTACATTAGTCACATTTTTGCATTTTCATGGGCCATTTTTCATATAATTTGATGGATCTCTAGATCAAGTGAAGTTAAGGGATTACCTTGACTCTGAGTGTTGGGTATACATTACTCGTACACCCTGTAAAGAAATAAAAACAAAAACAAAAGTAAAATAAAGGGAACTAAGGATTAACAATTGAATTACTTAATGAATCAACCTAAGTGTATCCCCCGACAACGACACCAAAATCTTTGATGTCACCTAAGCTACACCACTTTTTTAAGGATAAAGAAGTCGTTATCAAGATATAAAACCTAACTAAGTTAGGGTCGAACCAACAGGGAATACGTAGACTCAAGACAAATTCACCGATAATCAATCCAAGTAGTCAATTAACTCAATTCCCCGAAGGGTGAGGTTTTGCAATAATCAATAAAAAAAATAAACTATACGAACTATCACAAGAGATAATCAATAATAGAGAACAACTAGGGTATTGCATTCCCCATGATTTTCGAACTTAGTATCACTAGATAACCCAATTCTTATCTAGTGTATAGCATGTAGGATGGTAATTTAAGTTCACTAAGCCTTTTTGTCAAAGGTAAGAGGCAAATTTCACTATGCAACTTAGCTTATCTCCAGTGTGCAATACTGACCATTAGCTATAAGTCCCATTAAAACCTCCTTGGCCTAGATCAATTGATTAGATAAGAACACATCAATCGAATCCTGTTAATCAATCTCTTTTCTAATTCATTACTACCTTGGTCCAATTAGTAACACTAGGTGGGTTTTAATGTTATCCACCACTAGAAAACATGCAAACAAAGAGAATTGATTAATACATACATATACCCAATCCAAGAGTCATAAATTACCCGAGTTTACTTTGTTAGTAATTCATATCCCACAACCCTAGTTATGGATTTAGCTACTCATGTTATTTATAGATGAAGAAATTATGAATTGAGGAAATATAATTAAACACTTACACGAATGAATTGAAATCAAGCAAATCTAAGATTGATGAGAATCACAAAATTGAAGATCAAATTCACCCACAAGTGTTTTCTCACAATCTTCTCTCCAAAGAATTGAGTTCTCTAAGTACAAACCTTAAAACTACTGAATAATGATGTCCTCCCTTTAAAAATAACCTAGGAGTACTATTTATAGTAATTACAATTAATTCCTAAATAAAATAGAAAAACTGGTCGGCAAACTTCATGAAAGGTCTCTACGACTTGTAATGTCTTTTACGGCTCATAGTTAGGGTCTTGTTGTCAGCTCCTGAGATTCTAGACTTCTCTTCTATGATACAACTTCACGACTCGTAAATTAATCTACTATTCATACTACATATTTGTAGGCTTCAACTCCATCAAATTGTCCTTCACTAGAAATCCTCATGAAACCTATCAACACGACTCGTAAAATGCTCTATGACTCATAAGTATGTCTTGTTGATCTGATCTTCAGAAATCATCTTTTACCAGAATTTGTCACGAGACATCCTCTATGACTTGTAGAATTCTCTACGATCTGTAGAGGGTCTCGTAAATCAGCAAAAACCAGCAATTTTTTCAATTTTGCCCAAAATCATCGTCATCCTGTAATCCTACAAATCTAAACACAAAAACACATAAAATCCATAAATATCGCATTGAGAACACATAAAACCCTAAGTTTTAAGTATCAAAAGTGTTTTATTTTGATAGCACATCATATATGCTGATAGGATTATTCGTTGTTGTGTTCCTGAGGTTGAGATGATGAGAATACTTTAGGCATGCCACTCGTCATTAGTGGGTGCACATCATAGTGCGATTTGAACAGCCCATAAGATCTTACAATGTGGGTACTACTGGCCTACTATCCACAAAGATGCCCATGACTATGCCAAAGCTTGTGATTGATATCAAAGAGAAGGTAGGGTTTCTCGCAAGCATAAGCTCCCTCTAAACCTTATTATGGTGATTCAATTATTTAATGTATGGGGGATAGACTTCATGGGATCATTTGTTAGTTCACGTGGAAACAAATACATCCTTGTTATTGTGGATTATGTATCAAAGTGGGTGGAAACCATAGCTCTACCTAATAATGAGGGCAAAAGTGTTATCGTATTTATAAAAAGGGACATCTTCTCATGGTTTGACACCCCTCGAGCAATCATCAATGATGATGGTTCTCACTTTTGCAATAGACGTTTTAAAGCTCTTCTTGAAAGGTATGAGTGAAACATCAGGTGGCGGTGCCTTATCATCCTAAGATGAATGGGTAGGTGGAAGTGTCCAATAAGGAAATCAAATAGATTTTATCCAAAACTATGAATGTAAACCTGACAGATTGACCGTGAAAGCTGGATAACGCACTATGGGCATATCGGACAACATTTAAGACCCCTATAGGCATGTCTACCTACCAACTTATTGTTGGGAAAGCATGTTACTTGCCAGTAGAGCTTGAGCATAAAGTAATGTTGGCATTGAAAAAGTCAAATTTGGATTGGAACGATACAGCAACCTCTAGGCTGAGCCAACTCAATGAGCTTGATGAATTTCGATTGAAAGCATATGAGAGTTCAGCCTTGTATAAACAAAGAATGAAGATGCAGCATGACCATCGCATAGAGAACTTCCAATTTGCACCAAGGGACTTGGTGCTGCTATGCAATTTAAGACTAAAGTTTTTCCCTGGGAAGTCCAAATTCAGATGGTTGGGACCCTTTCGAGTGGCACAAGTCTTTGATCATGGGGCCATTGAACTGGAGAGACTAAATGGAGGAACTTTCAAGGTAAATGGCCAAAGAGTTAAGTCATACCTTGGAAATTTGGAAGAGATAAAGATGGTGGAGGAATGGAATCTTGAGGAAGCTTGAGTGCTCAAGCTAACTATGTCGTGCCACGACAATAAATCAGGCGTTGCTTGGGAGGTAACCAAGGTGAACCCTAGCCCATAGGCGCCCAGGTTGTGTTTTTGACCCCTTACATTCTATTTTTGCTTGACTTTGTGCATTGGGGACAATGAATATTTTTTCAGTGGGGAGTGGGTAGTTATGGGCCTTAGAAGTCAGAGTAGCTTATGGTCCATAACTATCCCAATTTTTTATCCCAGGGTTTTCTTGCCTGTATTATTTTTCCCTGTAGATATTTAATTTCTTCTGAACCAACACATTTATTATGTTTAGATAATATGTGTAGCATATGGTATCAATACTTATGGCATATAGCATGTTTTTATATTTTATTTTAAAAAATGGTACCCACCAAAATTTTTGATTAGTAGTTAGATAGTAACAATGCATGTATAGATGTTTGAAAATACATGTTCTGATAAGTAAGGTTAAATTGAGATGAGAAGCATGATATGTGAGTCTTTTGTTGATAATGTATGCAATGTCATGAGAGTGTGAGCTTATTGTGCTAGATTCATATATTTTGTGCTAATTCAGAACTTTCCCTGTTACTCTAACTTAGATTTGGATTAAATAGATTAGGAAAGGATCTTAGGCCTTTGTTCTGAAATAGTCCACTTCAGCCTAAAAATAACCACCCAAATGAGGATATATCCCTTGTTCCAAATATTTTAGCCTTACATATACCAATTCTTTCTAAACACCTAATTAACCTAGCCTTATCTAGTGAAGATCCTGAAATTAGACTTGGTATTTCCTTGAGCATTGTGAACCTTGACTAAGGCAAAAAGCCTAAGTTGAGGGTGGCTACAAAAAGTGACCCTGGTTGGGAGAATAGATATTATGCACCTCAACACAGGATAAAAGCCTAAGTTGAGGATAGTTGATGTAAGGGTAAAAGCACAAAAATAATGGTGTAAGTTAGGAATAAGGAGAAAAAAAGAGAAAAATCATGTATCGGGTGCAAGAAAAATAAAAGATGCCTTAGATTGAGCTAAAAAGCAAAATGAAGTGTAGAAACAAGACAACAAGCTAAAACAAAATGAGAAGAAAGCACCCGACAAAGCTTGAATAAAGCAAGAGGGACAATAAGGTGAAAATGACAGAGCTGGTAGGGCAAAAGTGTAGAAAACATATAGTTTCAAGGAGGGCCTTTAGTCACTATTTTCCTAAAATGTCATTTCAAAGCCCCCTAAGCCTATGTTACTAGCCTAGAAAGTCCTAAAGTGATCCTAGTCCAGTTAATTGAAGGTCTAAGTAATGAGTATAGGGGCAAGACTATGGTATAAGTCATTATGCATGAATATCTTTTGTGAGAGTGAGTGTTTTTGCACAGTCTCATGGTTAAATTTGAAATCATCATTGAGTGTCAAAAAATGGGACTTCTTTCTGTGAGGGCACTTTCATTGCATTCTTAGCATTTGACTTGCATGAAATCATCATTGAGTGTCAAATATGGGACTTTTTTCTGTGAGGACATTGCATTGTATTGTTAGCATTTGACTTGTTCAGTGATTGTGGACTATTTGTAATCTCTTTCTTATCATAATTGTCTTGTCATATGCATCAATATGCTTTGGTTTTCCAAATAGCTATCTGATCTGATTTTGAAAAGTTTATATGGGTATCTGAGTCTGAATTGTATGTTATATATGCCATGAAGTTGAGATATGTGTGTTACTATATTATCTATGTAGATTGAGTCATCGCTTGAGGACAAGTAATAATTTTAAGTTGAGGGAGTTGATGTGCTGTCAAAATACAATACTTTTTATGCTTAAAACTTTGGATTTTTTGTGTGCTCAATAGGATATTTATGGGTTTTATGTGTTTTTGTGTTTAGATTTGCAGTATTACAGGTTGGCCATGATTTGGGAAAATATTGTAGAAGTTGCTAGTTTTTGATAATTTATGAGACCTGCTATGGATCACAGAGCATTCTACGAGTCATAGAGGATGTCTCGTGGTAAATTCCAGTGAGGGATGATTTCTGAAGGTTAGCTCTACGAGACATGTATACGAGTGGTAGAGCATTCTACGAGTCATATGAATAGGTTTTGTGAGGATTTCCAGTAAGGGATAATTTCATATAAGTTGAAGTCTACGAACTTACCATAATAGTCATAGATCAATTTACGGGTATGAAGTTATGTTGTAGAAGAGAAGTCTAAAATCCCAGTAGCTGATTACGAGACCCCAACTACGAGCTGTAGAAGATACTATGAGTCAAAGAGAGCTTTCGTTGAGTCTGCCAACTAGTTTTTTTGATTTGTTTAGGATTTAATTGTAATTATTATAAATATGTCCTTTAGGTTATTTTTCAGGGAAGGACGTCATGCTTCAGAGTTTTTAGGGTTTGTACTTGGAGAACTCAATACTTGAGAGAGAAAAATTGTGAGAAACACTTGTGATTAAATTTGATCTTCAATCTTGTGTTTCTCATTGATCTTGGATTTGCTTGGGCTAAATTCAATTGTGTAAGTGTTTAATTACATTTGCTCAATTCATAATTTCTTCATCTATGCATAGCATGAGTAGCTAAATCAACAACTAGGGTTGTGGGAACCATGAAGAACTAACAAAGTAAACCCAGATAATTTACAACTCTTAGATTGGGTGTATGCATGTAGTAATCAATTCTCTTTGTTTTGTATGATTTCTAGTGGTGGTCAACATTAGAACTCGCCTAGAGTTACTGACTGGATCAATGTAGTAATGAATAGGAAAAGTTATTGATTAACAAGATTCAATTGATGTGTTCTCGTCCAATCAACTTAACTAGGCCTAGAGGAGGTTGTACTGGGACTTATAGGTAATGGTTCATAACTGTATACTATGGAGATGGGCCAAGTCGGATACTGAAATTCACCTCTCACCTTTGACCAAAGGCCTTGGTTAACTTAAATTACCATCCTGCATGCTATACACTAGACAAGAATTGGGTTATCTAATGATACTAAGTTAGGGAATCATGGGGAACACAATACCCTAGCTGCTCTCTATTATTGAATGTCTCTTGTTATAGTTAGTTTAATTTACTTTCTTATTGATTGTTGCAAAAAAAAAACCTCTTCAGGCAATTGAGTTGGTTAGCTACTTGAATTGCTTATTGGTGAATTTGTCTTGAGTCTACATATTCCCTATGGATTCATGCTAACCTTGGCTAGGTTCTATTTCTTGACAGAAATCATTTTATTCTCTATAAAGGAGGTGTAACTTGGGAGACATCAACTGCCCAAAAATCTGAGCCAACTTTCCCTAAAAATTACACAGCCTATCCATAACGAGCCATCCAAGTGCCCTGGGTGGCCTGACGATGCCGCAGGTCGCCTAGTAGGATTTTATAGGCCCAACAATAGGAAACGAGTGATTTTGCCAGTTTTTCATCGGTGTTACCCCACGATTTCTAGAGCTGCTCGGGGATCCAAGCAATTTTTTCAAAATATTACACCAAACCATCTGTAACAAGCCTGGAGAGATCCCCTGGTTTTCCAGTGGTGCCACAGGATACTTGGTAGGATTTTATGGGCTAAGCAACAAGAATTCGGCAATTTCGGTTATTTTACGGATGTTAGCCTACGGTTTGTGGTGCTGTTAAGGGATGCAGCCAACTTTCTTGAAAAATTGCACCAACCGATTTGTAATGAGCCTGCCAGGAGTGCACATTGGCTCAGTTGAACCTCAGGAAGCCTTGTAGGATTTTATGGCCCAAGCAATAGGAAACAAGCGATGTCAGTAATTTTTCATGTGTTTTAGCTCATGGTTTATGGCACTACCCGGGGATCCAGGCTAACATTCCTAAAACACTATACTGATCCATTTATAACAAGCCCAGTAAGAGCCCTAGGTAGCTGGCACCACTGCAGGATGCCTGGTATGATTTTATGGCCCAACCAATAGGAAACAGGTGATTTCGACAGTTTTTCATGGGTGTTAGCCCATGATTTTTGGCACTACCCGAGGATCCGGGCTAACTTTTCCAAAATATTACATTGACCCATCCATAATGAGCTCGGCTAGAGCCCCAGGTGGCACGGTGATGCTACAAGATGGCTAATAGGATTTTATAGGCCAAGCAAAAGGTAAAACGCAATTTTGGCAATTTTTCGTGTGCGTTGGCCCACAGTTTGTGACGCTGCATAAGGATCCGGGCCAACATTCTCGAAACACTATACCAACCCATCCATAATGACCCTGTCAAAAGCATTAGATGGCTCGGTGGTGCAGTAAGATGCCTGGGACAATTTTATGGCCCATGCAACAGGAAATACGCGATTTTGACCGCTTTTTGTGGGTGTTAGCCTATGGTTTTTAGCGTTGTGCAAGCATCCGGGCCAGTTTTCCTAAAAAATTACATTGACTCATCTATAACAGCCTGGCAAGATCCCAAAGTGGCATGGCGACACTACAGGATGCCTAGTAGAATTTTATGGGTCAAGCAACAGGAAAAAGGGGATTTCAACAGTTTTTCATGGGTGTTAGGTTTGTGGTGCTGCTCCAGGATCTGGACCAAATTTCCTCAAACATTACCCTGACCTATCTATAATAAACTTAGAAAGACCCCTAGGTGGCTCGAGGGACTTGCAGAACGCTTGGTAGGATTTTATGGCACAAGAAATAGGAAACAAGCGGATAGTTTTTCGGGTGTTAGCCCACTGTTTGTGGTGCTACATGGGGATTTGGGACAACTTTACTGAAAAATTCCACTGGCCTATCTGTAATAAGCCTGACAAGAGCCTAGGTTGTCCGATAGCGCTGCAGGACTCCTAGTAGGCTTTTATGGGCCAAGCAACTAGAAATAGGCAACTATAATAGTTCTTCGTGGGTGTTAGCCCACAGTTTGTGGAGCTGCCTGGGGATCCGAGCTATCTTTCCTTAAAATTTACACTGAACCTACCGTAACGAGATCGGCAAGAGCCTTAAGTATCCCGGTGGTACTGCAAGACGCTTACTACAATTTATGGGCTAAGCACAAGAAAATAAAAAAGCGATTTTGGCATATTTTCTTGAGTGTTAGTCCACGTATTGTGGCGCTGCCCATGGATCTAGACCATATTTCCCAAAATATTAAAATGACCCATCCATAACAAGCCCAGCAAAAGCCCCAGGTAGCCCAATGGCACCATAGGATGCTTGGTTGGATTTTATGGGCCAAGCAACAGGAAACAGGCGATTTTGGCAATTTTTCATAGGTGTTAGCCCACGATTTGTGGTGCTGCCCGGGGATTCAGGCCAACTTTCCTAAAATATTACACCGACCCATCCGTCACAAGCTTGTAAGAGCCCCAGGTGGCCTGACAGTGTCGTGGGATGCCTGGTAGGATTTTATGGCCCGACCTATAATAAGCATACAATTTCGGTAGTTTTTCGTGGGTATTAGCCACAGTATGTGGCGCTACTAAGAATCTAGCCCAACTTTCCTAAATAATTACACCATCCCATCTGTAACTAGCTCAACAAGAGCCCCAGGTGGCCCGACTGCATCGCAGGATGCCTGATAGGATTTTAAGGTCCTAGCAATGGGAAACAGGTGATTTCGGTAGGTTTTAATAGGTGTTAGCCCGTTATTTGTGGTGCTGCCTAGGGATCCAGGCCAACATTCCTAAAAAATTACACTGATCCATCCACAACAAGCCTGATAAGAGCCTAGGTGGCTCATTTGCACTACAGGATGCCTAGAAGGATTTTATGGGCCAAGCAACAGGAAATAGGCAATTTCGACAGTTTTTTGTACGTGTTAGCCCATGGTTTGTGGCGTTACCTAAGATTTTGGGTTAAATTTTCCCAAAAAAACACCGATCCATCTATAATGAGCCCATAAAGAGCCCCAACAGCCCCAATGATGCAATAGGACACCTGGAATGATTTTATGGCCCAAGTAACAGGAAACGAGCGATTCTGACAATTTTTTGTGGGTGTTACCTCATGATTTTTGGCGCTGCCTAATGATCTGAGCCAACCTTCCTAAAATATTACACTAACACGTTCATAACGGGCCCAAAAGAGCCCCAAGTGGCACAATCATGTGGTAGGATGCCTGATAGGATTTTATCGGCTAAGCAACAGGAAAAAATGCAATTTTGAAAGTTTTTCGTAGGCATTAACCCACAGTTTGTGGTGTTGCCCGGGGATCTGGTCTAACTTTTCCAAAACATTACATTGACCTACCCGTAATAAGCCTGATAAAAGCCCCAAGTGGCTCGGATGCACCGTAGGAGGCCTGGTAGGAATTTGTGGCCCAAGCTATAGAAAATAAGTGATTTCGGCAGTTTTTCGTGGGTGTCAGCCCAAGGTTTTTGGCGCTACCTGGGGATTCAAGCCAACTTTCTTGAAAATTTACATCAACACACTTGTAATGAGCTCATCAAGAGCCCTAGGTTTCTTGATGATAATGCAGGATGCCTTGTAGGATTTTATGGGCCTAGCAATAGGAAACATGCAATTTTGGTAGTTTTTTGTAGGTTTTAACCTACTGTTTGTGGCATTGCCCGGGTGTCTAAGAAAAAATTCCCAAAATATCACATGGACTCATCTATAATGATCCCAAAAAGAGCTTCATGGCTCAGTGCGCTACAAGATGCTTGTTAGGATATTATGGGCCAAGCAACAAGAAACAGGCGATTTCGGTAAATTTTCGTAGGTGTAAACTCACGATTTCTGGTGCAGTCCGGGGATCTAAGCCAACTTTAAAAATTCACTGACCAATCTCTAATGAGCCTGACAAGAGTCCTAGGTGGACCAATGGCTCTGCAGGATGCCTGGTAGAATTTTATGGGTCAAGCAAACGGAAACATGTGATTTTGGTAGTTTTTCATGGGTGTTAGCCCATGGTTTGTGGTGTTTCTAGGGTATCCAGGACAACTTTCTCAAAATATTGTACCAAGCCATCTATAATTTGCCCATAAAGTGTACTAAGTGACCCGACGAAGCCGATGTTTGCCTGGTAGGATTTTATGGCCCAAGCAACAGAAAACAGCCGATTTTGATAGTTTTTCATTGGTGTTAGCCCACTGTTTGTGATGCTGCCCGGGGATCCAGGCCAAATTTCCCAAAATATTACACTTACCCCTCCATAATGACCCCAACAAAAGACCCAAGTGGCCGGTGGTTCCGCAGGACACTGGTAGGGTTTCATAGCCCAAGCAATAGGAACTTGGCAATTGTAGTAGTTTTTCGTGGGTGTCTTCCCAGGGTTTGTGATGCTACCTGGTGTTCTGGGCCAACTTTTCTAATATATTACACCAAGCCATCAGAAAAGAGTGTAGCAAGAGCCCTAGGTGGCTAGGTGGCATTACAGAATGCCTAGTAGGAATTTACAGGCCAATCAACAGGAAACGGGCAATTTTGCTAGTTTTTCGTAGGTGTTAGTCAATGGTTTGTGGCTCTATCTAGGGATTCGTGCCACCTTTCCCAAAATATTACACTAACTGGTCTGTAACGGGTCCAACAAGAGCACTAAGTGGCTGGTGGTGCCGTAAGAAGCCTGATAGGTGTTTATGGGCCAACCAACAGGACACAGGCGATTTTGATAGTTTTTCATAGTTGTTAGCCTACGGTTTGTGGTGCTGAGCAGGGATCTGAGACAACTTTCCTAAAAAATTAGATCGACCTACCCGTAATGATACTAGCAAGAACCCCTAGGTGTCCTAGTGGTGCCGTATAATGCCTTGTAGGAGTTTATGGCCCAAGCAATAGGAAATAGGCAATTTCAATAATTTTTCATATGTGTTAGTCCATGATTTATGGTGCTGCCTGGGATCCAAGAAAACTTTCCCAAAAACTTATACTGACCTATCCATAACAAGCTATGCAATAACCCTAGGTTGCCCGCCAGCATCACAGGATGCCTAATAGGATTTTTAGGGCCAAGGAATAGAAATAGATGATTTCAAAAGTTTTCCATGGGTGTTCGCCCATAATTTCTGGCGCTGCCCGGGGATCCAAGCCAATTTTCCTGAAATATCACATGATCCATCTGCAACACATTCGGTAAAATCCCAAAGTGGCTTGGCGGCACCACAAGACGCCTGGTAGGATTTTATAGGCTAAGCAACAGGAAACAGGTGATTTTAAAAGTGTTTCGTGGGTGTTAGCCCACAGTTTGTGTTGCTGCCCGGGGATTCGAGCCAACTATCCCAAATATTAGACCAACCCATTCGTAAGTAGCCAAGTAAGAGCCCTAAGTGGCTCAATGGTGCTGCAAGATGCCTAGTATGATTTTATGGCCTGAGCAATCAGAAATAGGTGAATTCAGTAGTTTTCGTAGGTGTTAGCCTACAGTTTTTGGAGCTGCCTGGCGAAACGGGCCAAAACCTTCCTAAAAATTACATTAATCCATTCACAATGAGCCTAGAAAGAGTCCTAGGTGGCTCGGTGGAGCCACAGATCGCTTGCTAGGATTTTATGGGCTAAGCAATAGGAAACAAGTGATTACGATAGATTTTTATGGGTGTTAGCCAGCAATTTATGGTGCTGCCTGGGGATGTGAGCCAACTTTCTCAAAATATTACACTGACCCATCCGTAATGAGCTCTGCAAAAGCTCTAGGTGGCTTGGAAATGCCACAGGATGCCTGGTAGGATATTATGGGCCAAGCAATAGGAAACATGTGATTTTAATAATTTTCTTGTGTGTTAGCCCACAGTTTGTAGCGATGCTCGGTGTTCCTAGATAACTTTGTAGAAAACTTACATTGACCTATTCGTAACGAGCTCGCAAAAGGCCCTAGGTGGTCCGACGGCACCACAGGACACCTTGTACATTTTTTATAGCCTAAGCAATAGCGAACAGGTGATTTCTGCAATTTTTGGTCAGTGTTTGCCAATGATTTGTGGGGCTGCCAATGGATTGGGGCCAACTTTCTCAGAAACTTATACTGACTTATCCATATTGAGCCCAAAAGAACCCCAGATAGCCTAATAGCATCACGGGATGCCTGGTTTGATTTTTTGGCCTAAGAAATAGGAAATAAGAGATTTTAACAGTATTTTGGGAGAGTCAGCTCACGGTTCGTGGCCCTGTATGGGAATCCGAGCCATTTTTCCAAAATGATTACACCAATCTATTTGTAACAAACCCGGCAAGAGGCCCAGGTAACCCGATGGCACACTAGGAAGCTTGGTAGGATTTATAGGCCAAGCAATAGGAAACAGGCTATTTTGATAGTGTTTTGTAGTTGTTAGCACTTGGTTTGTGGCACTATCTGGGAATTTGAGCCAATTTTCTCAAAATATTGCTCTGACCTATCTACAATGGGCCTAACAAGAGCCTCAAGTGACCAAATAGGATTTTATAGGTCAAGTAGCAGTAAACTAGCAATTTTGACAGTTTTTTGTGGGTGTTATTCCATAATTTCTGGCGCTAACTGGGGATTCGAGCCAACTTTCCTGAAACATTTCATCAAACTATCCATCATGAGCTCGAAAATATCCCCAGGTGGCCTGATGGGGCCATAGGATGTTTGGTAGGATTTTGTAGGCCAAGCAACAGGAAACAGACAATTTTGGTAGTTTTTTAGAGATATTAGCCCACGATTTGTGGAACTGCTGAGGGATCTAGGCCAACTTTCTTGAAAAATTACACTGACCCATAATAAGCTTGGCAAAAGCGCTATATGGCCCGATGGTCCCGCATGATGCCTGGTAGGATTTTATGGGCCAAGCAACTGGAAACAAGTGATTTTGGCTGTTCTTCTCGGGTCAGCCCATGGTTTGTGACACTATCTAGGGTTTTGGGCCTATTTTGTTGAAAACATACATTAACCCATCTGTAACAAGCCCATCTATATCCTAGATGGCCTAATGGCACCATAGGACACCTGTTACAATTTTATGCGCCAAGCAAAAGGTAACAAGAGATTTCGACAGTTTTTCATTAGTTTTAGCCCATGGTTTGTGGCGTTGTCCGGGGATATGGTGCAAATTTAGGAAAACATTACACTAACCCATCCATAACAGGCTCTACAAGAGCCCTAAGTGGCCCAGCGGCACCGCAAGATGCCTGGTAGGATTATATAGCCAAAGCAACAGAAAACAAGTGATTTTGACTGTTTTTTATGAGTGTTTTCCCATGGTTTGTGGCACTGCCTAGGGATCCAGGACAACTTTTTCAAAAACATATACTAAACCATCTATAATGAGCCCAAAAAGAGCCCTAGGTTGCACCACATATGCCTAGAGGATTTTATGGGCAAAGCAATAGGAAAAAGGCAATTTCAGCAGTGTTTCGTGAGTGTTGGCCCATGGTTTTTGGCGCTACTCAGGGATTTGGGCCAATATTCCTAAAAATTTACACCAGGTTATCCATAACGAGCTAAACAAGATACCCAGGTCACTTGACGATGCTGCAGGATGCCTAGTAGGATTTTATGGGCCAAGCAAAAGGAAATAGACGATTACAACAATTTTTTGTGGGTATTAGCACACAGTCTGTGGCATTACCCAAGGATTCGGGCCATCTTTCCCATAGATTTTTATGGGTGTTAGCCAGCAATTTATGGTGCTGCCTGGGGATGTGAGCCAACTTTCTCAAAATATTACACTGACCCATCCAATTATTACACCGCCCATCCATAACAAGCATGGACAGACCCCCAAGTGGCTCGACAGCACTACAGGATGCTTGGTAGGATTTTATGGGCCAATCAATAGGAAATAGGTGATTTCACTAGATTTTTTTGGATGTTAGCTAATGATTTGTTGTGTTTCCCGGGGATCGAGGCCAACTTTCCTAAACGATTACACTAATCCATCCATAACAAGCTCAGAAAAAGCCCCAGGTGGTTAAATAGCACAATAGGATGCCTGGTAGGATTTTATGGGCCAAGCAATAGAAAACAAGCAATTTTGACAGTTTTTCATGGGTGTTAGCCCATGGTTTGTGGAGCTGCCCTTAAATTTGGGCCAACTTTCCTAATTAATTACATCAACCCATCCGAAAGAAGCCTGGAAAGAGCTCCAGGTGGATTGATGGTGCTGTAAAAAGTCTAGAAGGATTTTATGGCCTAAGCAATAGCAAAAGGTGAATTCACCAGTTTTTCATAGGTGTTAGCCTATGGTTTGAGGCGCTGCCTTGGGATCCTAGACACCCTTCCTGAAAAATTACACCAACCTATCTGTATTG
>DF358366.1:55752-66992 GCA_000787875.1 Solanum virginianum
CTATCTGTATTGAGCTCGCAAGAGCCCTGGGTGGTCCAGTAGTGCCACAGGATGCCTGGTAAGAATTTATAGGCCAAGCAATATGGAACAAATGATTTTGCCAATTTTATGTGGATTTGAGCGCATGATTTGTGGCATTGCCCGTAAATCTGGCCCAACTATCTCAAAAACTAACATCAACCTATCCATAAAGAGCTCTTAAAGATGCCTAGGTGGCCCGATAGCATCACAGGATGCCTGGTAGGATTTCTTAGGACAAGCAACAGGAAACAAGTGATTTCGGTAGTTTTCGTGGGCATTAGCCCATGGTTTGTGGTGTTGTCCGAGGATTCGTGCTAAGTTTCTCGAAACATTACACCAACCCATTCATAACGAGCATGACAAGAGCTCCAAGTCACCCGGTGACACTGTAAGATACCTGGTAGGATTTTATGGCCCAAGCAACAGGAAACAAGTGATTTTGACAGATATTTTATGGTGTTAGCCCACGATTTTAGCAATTTTTTGTAGGTGTTACCCCATGGTTTAATTATAGTCATTTGAAAACTTTTAGTCTTTCCTCAAATTTCTATTTTTAATATGTATTTGAATGTGCCTCCTTCTATAAAGGGTTAAAGGAACCTAGTAATATTGGAATATAAAGTACTGATTCAACTTGCTCAGTACGTATTTAGACTTTATTGTCGGTCTTAGTTCCGCACTCGTGTTGTCCTGTTTCTCTTTTGTTTTCTGTCCAACTTATTGCTCATATATAGTTGCTTCTTGTTATATGCAGCAAAATCTGTTTCCTGTTGATACTGTTACTTTAGATTATATTATTCTGAAACTTAACGTTGTAGAGATTTTTGACGCAATAAAAGTCTGCTCATTTTATAGTTTGTATTCTCTTCCTGTACAAAGTTTTGAATAGGCCATTAGATTTGCTTAGTGTTTAATTTTTTTTCTTTTTTCCACTTAATCTGATCCTTTGTTATTCAATTAGTATTTAATGTTGTGTGATTCCACTGCCATCCTGGATTAGAGTTCTCTAGTGATGGAACCATATAATAGTGTCACGACCCGGATGTAGGGCCTAAGAGTGATATGGTGAATGGGAACCCGAGAGTCCCCAAATAAGCCTCAAGTATTAATATTCACATCATCAATTCGAAAGTGTATAAAATAAAAAAACAATAGTTCTAAGGGATGGATAGTAGGACTCATGCTATGGGGATGTCATAGGGATAGGGATTAACACGGATCCACATAACACATAGCACAGAAGAACTAAGGGGCAGGAAATTATTACTCACTCTATGGGGGCAATATGGGACTTAGGATCTTCCACATTTCCATATCATAACATAATCACATATCATAATACTCATAATCAATCCATAATAACCATATCCGATAGGTAATGATACTCATAATCTCCGAATACAACACATAGCATATATTTGTACAAGAGTCTATATGATGTCCAACAATGCCTCTAGTCATAAGATAGGTAGGGGCCAGGACATGTCCCGGGCTTACCCTCAAAGTAAATAACACAAAAAAGCAACATAGGTAGAGGAATTGTGGCTTATCCTTAGAAGATAAGACTTACCACAATCAAATGTCTCAAATCTGATCTAGCCGTCCAATGGTTGATGAAGGTAATCTCTGGTCCCCACATGGTTAGATCATGTAGACAAAAGTATGTGTTAGTATGTTTGAGTGTACTAAGTATGCAGGCATGCATGACTTACGAAACTTGCATTCAATGTTAGATGACAAGGGAACATAATATAAAAGAAATATATATTTAAAAACAGAGTAATATAACAATACTCCATGAAGTCCATGATGCATGAAATGCATAATGCTTATATAAAGAGGGATGAGACCTCAACCGACATATAAGACCAAGCGAGCTATCATATGGGATCCTGATGTTATCCTCACAGCAAAAAAGAGGTGGTCTACTTGCCAAAGCTAAACCATATTTCTCCTTACGAGCCTCCCATTTTGGAGAAGCAACCTTCCTTATGGGCCTCCTATTTTGGATAAGATTTTGACAATTTTATCATATCATATCACTATTGTAACCGCACCTTATGGCTCTCCCATTTTGGTGAGGGTTACCATATATATACACCTATGTACTGGTATATAATTAAAGAGAAAGGAAGAAGACCCTTGGGGATAGCCCTGACACCTCAATCTCATCGATACTAATTTATCGTCCCACAAGAATACATATAAGTATACATGCTTTCAAAAGAGATGCAAGTCATTTCAAATCATTTCAATGCATACTTGGGCTTAAAAGCCAAACATTATTCATAATCATTCATACTTAGGCTCTAAGGCCAAATCACATTTCGAATCTTTCTTTTCATGTATAGGAACAACCCATCCACAATTTTCAATGAGGTGTATACACCCAATATGCTCAAAGATCTAATATCATAGACATTTATGTGATCACATTCTTGTTTTAACCATATGAGTGAGCTTAACTCACCAATTCATTTTCATAAACATATGTGGGCTTAACCCACTAATTCATTTTCAACAAAATCCAATGCTCATGTATGAAAATGCCATGAATGATATGAGAATAGCATGGGCACTAAAGAAACAATCTTAAAAAAATAATTCAATATGAAATTCAAGTAAATCAATAAGTAAAATCAACAGTCAAATCACAATTTAGATTACTCATGCTTAAATTAAACTTTAAAGGGACAATACATATTCAAATCCTCATAATACCAATGCAAAGCAACTTATTAGGGCTTAAATCACTTTAAAATCAAGAATAAAACATTGCCCACATCTCATTTGAATAAAATAGACAATAATCTTAAAAACTCATAGTTAAAGCAAGCTTAAATTTCATATATCAAGTGAAAAGGAGTTTGGATCTTCATGTTTGGAAGGTACCATGAATCAATCTCACATAACTTAGTTTACCAAGAAGAAACAAGAAGATTTTGATGAAGAAAAGATCCCTTCCTTGATTCCCAAGCTAAATCTTCACTAGAGACTTTGAGAGGAGTTCTTAAGAGTGAGCTTGAAATAATTCTAAGAGTCAGAATGAATTTGAATGAGTAAAGAAGAGTATAGGTCAGTTGAAAGTCTTAGGATAGCATAGAAGGTCACAAAAATCCCTTAGGAGAAGCCATAATTACGAAAACACCATTAATGAACCGGATAGAAAAATATTGCTTGGGGTCCCTTGAGAAGGTCTCATAGTCCATACAAGGTCACACGGACTGTGTGACTCCTCTGTGATCGAACACTTAGAAAATATGTCACTAATGAAGGTTCGAGATGGTAATTCTATACTTAGAAAAATTGCACAGCATCACTCATATAGAGGGCTTCACAGCCCGTGAGAGGTTACACAAATCATGTGGCCTCCTGTGAGGCTTCACTTAGAAAAATTCTCCATCAACAAAGTTCCGAGAGGGTGATCCCATACTTAGAAAATTTTCACGCCAACGCCTATATGGAGGGCTTCATGGACCGTGAAGGGGTATACAGTCTATGAGAGGTCCATGTGGCAAGTGTCTTGGCCAAAATGAGGATTTTTAAGGCCAAAGCCCTGCACATGATACGCCACACGGCCAATGAAGCCTCACACGAATCATGTGGGGTTCATGTGATATGTGCATTGGTTTTAAACTCCACATTAATGAAAACACTCTACACATAAGGCCAAGGGCCACCTCAAGGTACCTCCACATGAACCATGGTGAGTCACACGGCCCGTGGAGGTGCCCATAAGGCGTCACCTTGGTCAAAAACTTTTTGAAACCAAATGTCAAGCTCTATTAAGGCCATACAATGTTCGGTTCCTTACATATAGAGTAATAAACTTGTAGGAGTAGACCTTAACCAACATATATGACCATGTGAGGTACTATATGAGATCCAACATAATTCCTCACATTTGTACAGGGAGACCATATTTCGAGTGGAACTCTATCACGTTACGTGCATTTTAATATAACATAAATAGCCTATATGGATCTACTAGCCTAGCCTATAAAGCTTCTATTGTGGCACATAGTTATGAGTTAATGAGATTCCTCACTAATAGGCATGCCTTAACTAAGGAGGTGATCCTAAATCTCAAGGTCATCTCGGTGCTAAACTATCCCATGGAATCTTTAAAACATATACTTAGTCAATTTATAACACCTAGAATTGTAAGCAGTAATCTTTAGAGTAGCTCAAACTTAAGAAACCACCAATTGAGAATTGTTCTTTCATTTTCAAGTCCTTCTTAAACATCTTTTAGGGCAATAGTCACATGCTTATATCTTTGACAAATAAAAAATTCAAAACATAGCTTTGATACCCTAATCATCGTCATAAATCATGCAAAACTTTACTTGAAACTTGGTGAGCTAACACGTAAGTTAAAACATCATAAATCATGAAAATATATTTACACAAAACATGTAAAATAGCCTACATTTCATCATTACCAGTACTCATCATTGGGGTCATCACCATTAACTTAAATACAAACAAATACTTAGTAAAACATCATAGGATTTCCTTGAGACCATCTAGTAACATAAAGTATCATAAAACTATCATTAGCATGCATATTAACTTGAAGATACTTAAGAAAATGGTAAAAGACATTATTAAGGACTTTGTGGGTTAAAAAAGACCCACAAATCAAACTCATATGTCCCAATTAGACTTCTAAGAAGAAAGAGCTTGAATTTTTTAAGAAGAACTTGAAAACCCTATCTTACTTTGACTTTCTAGAGAGAGTATTTTGCCTTAGAAAATTTAAGGAAAGAGAGAATAAAAGAATGAATAAGGGTCCTAGGGATTTAAGGTCTTATTTAGGGCCCTTGGAATCTCAAAAATGACGTAGTATAGGATTAGGATTTGTAGAAATAATAAAATTACCCTTCATTAAATATGCCCAATGGGATCTATGAAAGCCCGATTATAGGCTTTTGTTTAAACTAAAGGCCATAGTCCTGGCTGTTATGTTCTCCTTTTCCTATCTTCAGAAACTATTTTGTCAACCCAAATAATGAAACCCTTTCTACGGGTTGTTGTTTGACTTATAGCTCGTGGTTGGACTTATAGAGTCCTTCCATACTTGGTCAATTTTCTTACTTCACTAGACCTCATCTATGAAGGATTTATATGGGTCGTACGATAGTCTACAGACTGTGTTGTTAATCATAGGTCACTTTCCAAAAACTCAAAATTTCATTCATGTTTGATACTCATAGTTATGACCCTTTCTACAAATCGCTAAACATTTCATAAGCCATCATTGGCTATGTAGGTTACCCCGTACTTGGAAATTTTTTCTCATTCCTGAATTTCGTGTTTAAGAGGATGACCTACGAACCATTATCCCATCTACAGGCCATAAGTAGGCTTCATGAACTAACACTAGGTCATTTTTTAGTCCAATATTTCAACACTTCTAGACTCCTAAATTGAAAAACATTACAATATCTCCCCATTGGAAACATTCATCCCTGAATGTACTTAAAGTAGGCTCTAAAGAGTTGATCAATAGCTAAAAACCCATTATGCATGCAAAAATGCAAGTTAAACATCATTTCATGAAATTTTCAAAACCCATTTTCAAAACATGTCTCAAAATAGTCCACAAACATAAAAATAAATGTATGCATCATGCAAACTAAAATGCAAGTAATTTTGAGATTTTAGGGAAGAATGTCTAAATACCTTAGGCTTGAGTAGAGAGGAATAGATATGGGTAACGCTTCATCATATTTGTTTCCTCTTCCCATGTGGCACCCTCAACTTGGTGATTTCTCCAAACCTCTTTAAAACATGAAATTTCCTTGTTCCTTAGCCTTTTCACTTGTGGTCTAGAATCTCAATCGGTACCTTTTCATAACTCAAGTTTTCTTCAATGTCCACAAGCACAGTACGTGGGCCTTGTCTAACAAATGATGACTTTTGATTCTTCACTTCAAGGAGTCCACATGAACCATGGTGAGTCACACGGCCCGTGGAGGTGCCCATAAGGCGTCACCTTGGTCAAAAACTTTTTGAAACCAAATGTCAAGCTCTATTAAGGCCATACAATGTTCGGTGGATATATCACAGACAACTACTTTAATTTAATTAAGGGGTCCTACTCGAGTGCAGGCCATTGTATCAGTTAGATGTGAAAAATGCCTTCTTGCATGGGGACTCGCACGAAGATTAATATATATAAAGTTTGGAAATTTTGGAAAATCTCCAGATCAAGAGGTTGAGGTATAAACCTCGGCGGAGCCTAGAATCGAATGTTTGAAACATATAGATTATTCTCAATAAGAATCTACCCTCAATCTACCTATTAGATATCTATTCTATACTGATATTACTTATATTATTATTAATATGCAATTACAGCTTCAATTCGATTTCATTATTATATTCTACAAAAAGTTCTAGCTCCACCTCCCCTTCCCCGGTAGCTAGGAAAGATTTCAAAATTGATTTCCTTCCTTCCTTCTAAAGGAACTATGGAGCTTGGATGAACTTCATCAACATCGATACATGAAAAATTGGATAGATTAAATGCATCTAATTAGGTAGGTCCAACTCATATGCAACCTTTCTCACTCTTTTCACCACTTTGTAAGGCCCTATATACCTAGGGCTCAGTTTCCCCTTTATACCAAACCATCACAATTTTCATAGGAGACACCTTTAAATAGACCCAACTAATAATTTGGAACTCAAGATCATTTCTCCTTACATCAGAGTAGGTCTTTTGCTGGCTTTGGGCCATTTGCAACCTTTTCCTTATGATTTAATTTTCTCCATAGCATTAATGACTAGGTCCAATTTTAGAAATGCCATCTCACTGACTTCAAATCACTAAATAGATGATCTATACCGTCTACCATACAATACCTCGAATGGTACAATCTCAATGCTTGCATGATTTCTATTGTTGTAGGCAAACTCAATAAGTGGAAAATGATCATCCCAACTCCCTTTGAATTATAATGCACGTGCTCTTAATATATCTTCCAAAGTGTGAACAGTCCTCTCAGCTTTATAGTGGTGAATTAGACACCACCATCCAATATGATAGACAATGGAATCTCATACAACCTTACCAATTCTCTGAATATATAGATGAGCATAATATTCAGCACTAAATATGGTTTTGAATGGTAAGAAGTGAGCTAACTTTGTCATGTGATCTACTATCACCCATATATAGCCAAAATGCTTCTTAGTCTTTGGGAAACCCACTAATAAGCCCATGTTGATTTCTTCCCACTTCCATGTAAGAATGTTAATGTATTGGGATAGGCTACCCCATCATTGATGCTTAATTTTGACTTATTGGCAATTAGCACACTCGGGCAATGTCCTTCTTTATTCCATTCCACCAATAGATCTCTCTCAAGTCATTATACATTTTCGTAGTGCTGAGATGAATGTAATATGAAGATTTATGAGCCTCTTGCATTATCAACTTCTTCAACTCACTATCATTGGGTACACACAACCTCCCTTGATATCGGAGTACACCATTTCCCCTTGTGAGAAAACTTCTATCTTTCCTTCTTTCACTAAGACTTTCAACTCAACTAAGATGGGATCAAGGTCTTGCTTAGCCTTGACCTCTTCAATCAAAGAAGATTTGAACCTATGAAGTACCATCACACCACCATTTTCAGACTCATTTCACTTCACTCCGAATCTAGCCAACCTATGGACCTCTTTGGCAAGCTCTTTTTTTCCATCATCTTCAATGTGAGACACACTACCCATGGAAACTCTACTAAGGGTGTGAGCTACCACAATGGCCTTTCCTGGGTAATACTTCGCACTCATGTCATAATATTTAAGTAGCTTTAACCACATGTATTGTCTTAAGTTGAGATCCTTTTGGGTGAATGTGGTCAGTGAAGACATCCACATGGACCCCATACATGTAATGTCACTAAATATTTAAGGCAAACACTACTGCCACAAGCTCAAGATCATGAGTCGGGTATTTCTTCTCATGTACCTTTAATTGTCTTGAAGTATAAGCAATCACCTTACCATGTTACATTAGTACTCATCCCAATCCACTCCTTAATGCATCACAATAAAAAATAAACCCATCATTTCTTTTGATAATGTCAATATTGGAGCCGAAGTTAGTGGATCGTTTAAAATTTGGAAGTTTTTCTCACGCTCATCTGTCCCTATAAATTTTACTTTCTTATGAGTCAACTTGGTGAGTGGGCACAAAATAGAGGAGAAATCTAGCACAAACCTTCTATAATATCCGGCTAGGCCCAAGAAACTCCTTATGACTGTAGGAGTCAATGTCCTTGGCCAAATTCTTATTGCTTCAGTCTTCTTAGGATCAACTTTAATACCATCATTTGATACCACATGTCCAAGAAAGGTAACCTCACTAAGCCCAAAATCATACCTATCAAATTTCATATTAAAGCTTTTGCTCCCTTAGAGTTTGCAACACCACCCTTAGATACTCCATATTCTCTTCCTTGCTTCAGGAGTAAATTAGAATGTCATCAATGAACACCACTATGAAAATGTCAAGGTAGGGATTGAACACACTATTCATATGGTCCATGAATATACCTGGGGCATTAGTGAGACCAAACAACAACACTAGAAACTGAAAGTGACCATATCTAGTCTGAAATGCCATCTTAGGAATGTCATTTTCCTTCATCCTTAATTAGTGATAACTGGATCTCTAGTCGACCTTAGAGAAGTGTGTAGCCCCTTGAAATTGATCAAACAAGTCATCTGTCCTTGGGAGTGGGTACTTGTTCTTGATACTGACCTTGTTGATTTGTTGGTAGTCTATACACATACAAAATGACCTATCCTTCTTTCTCACAAAAAACTTGGAGCACCCCATGGAGAACGATTAGGTCTACTGAAACCCTTCTTCAACAACTCTTTCAATTGCTCTTTTAGTTATTTTAACTCTATAGGAGTCATTCTATATGGAAGGATTGAGATAGGTTAAATGTCGCATAGGAGGTTTATGCCAAAGTCTATTTCCCTTTCCAAAGGAACACCTGGTAACTTATCCAAAAAGACTTCGGGAAACTCATTCACAATGGGAACCAACTCAAGGGACAGGACTTTAGAAGTAGCATCCGTTAACTCTTACTAGATGATAAATGCATCCTTTAAAAATCATTTTTTGAGCTTTCAAGAAAGAAATAAACTGACCCCTACATGAAGAGTTACTACCCTCCCACTCAAGAGTTGGCTTATTTGGGAATTGAAACTTAACTCTATGGGTTCTACAATCGATGGAGGCATAAGAGTCATGCAACCAATCCATCTCGAGTATTACATCAAAATGAATCATGGAAATCTCAACTAGATCGCAAGAAACCACTTAATGTAAAATAGAGATAGAACTATTTATATAGACTCTTTGCGTAACAATAGACTCTCTTACAGGGTTACTTACTTCATAGGGATCTTGAAGGACATCGGGACATGCATAAAATTTATTATCAAGAAATGCAGTTACAAATGAAAAATTAACTCCCTGCTCTAACAAGGCATATGCACCAAAATTGAAAATTCTCAACATACTGGTGACAACATCTGGAGCCTCTTCAACCTCTTGACGACCATGGAGAGTATAAAAATAGTTGGTCCTTTGGGCACCTTTAAATTTCCCACCTTGGCCTTGGGGCCTTACATCACAGCTTCTACAATCCTTGCAACGATATTCGGGCTTACTACATTTGAAGCAAGCACTCGTTTTGACCAAGTACTCTTTCTTGAGGAGCCTTCCACACTTAGGGCTATGCGGGGTTTGAGGCTCGAAAGGTACCCCCTTGAATTTAGTAGTTCGGGGAGAAAGAGAGTTGATAGACCCTTATCCACCTTATTTTTGGCCACTTTGGAACTTATGACCTCTGCATCTTAGATGAGAATAGCCCCAACCATCGACCCGAGCCTTTTTGGACTTTTTTGCTCTTTCCCTTAGCTTCTCCTCCTTTATTTTCTCTGCATAGGTACTCAATTAAGAGATATCCATCTCTTTCACTAGCATGGCCATCTTACACTCCTTGGATACGAGGTCGGTTATGTTGGAGATGAACTTGCTCATACGGGCCCTTGGATCCGCAACCTGTCATGCCCAAAGTCTCATTAAGGCGGACTGGCACCCATTGCTGATAAAGCTCGGGAGAACCAAACTATATCCATGCTAAAAGATTAAGATAGATAGACATACATATTTAATAAACATTTCATAAAACCCCAACATATTGTCACTAAGGCAGACTGGCACCCGTTGCCGATAAAACCTGTATCGATACACTTTCTGTATATATATATATTATAAGGGATTTCTTCATTTAATATGCCTTTAAGAAAGTAAACAGTAATAACAAGCCAAAAGGAAATGCATATGGTTAGGCCGTTAGGGCCACGTTGTCTAAAGTAGGAGACATGACCACACTTTAATTTACATAGTCTACAAAGCCTTTAGATAAGGAAAAGTATCTGATAAGGGTCGGGATAGGCCCTACCTCAACTAACTATATAATATAAAAATATAAACTCTAGACACACAAAGCTCTGAAGCAACTTGGAGCTTGGTAACAGCAGCTAGATATCCTGTACTCCTACTAGGGAGATCTACTAACATATGTACCTGCAGCATGAAATACAGGTCCCCTATAAGGGATGTCAGTACGAGATAATATACGAAATATGTAAGGCATTAAATACTATATATGAAGTAACAACTCAAATAAAACTATGCACTGGTGTAGGATAAGAGACCATCCTTAGTCATACTGTGGGATCATGTACTTTATGTTCTTTTTATTACTTTACCTTTACTGTTAATCTGTGGACAACAACAAAAACAAATGACCAGCTGATCAGTGGTAAATTTATATCAGAATCGGCCCTGGCTAGGCTTTTCCTTTAACCTCTTAGGCTACCCCCCGTGATAGGATCGACCCTGGCTAGGTGATTCTTCCACCCCTCGGGTTACTACCCATCAATAAGCAATATACTTTATCTTTCAATTACTTTTGAGATTATTCTTTTGGTAGACATAATATTGGAAATGTAGGACTGTAGATACAACATATGACATATAAATAATCACAAAAGACAACACCATAATGAAAGGAGAAGGTTACACAAATAATGAAATGCATAGGAGGTAGAATAACACATGAACTTTATTTAGTAGAAAGAACTCGTGTATCTTGGTATCCAAGTATGTATGCAAG
>DF358366.1:87051-100927 GCA_000787875.1 Solanum virginianum
TTCATTGATGGCGAATTTTTCTAAGTAAAGCTTCACGGAAGGACACACGATCTGTATGACCTCTCATGGGTCGTGAAGCCCTCTATATGGGTGTTGGTGTGCAATTTTTTTAAGTGAGAAATCTTCAAACACAAGCTAAGTTCACTTTTAAGCCCTCAACTCAAGCTTATTTATGTGGTTTAAGGTCATCATGGGCCACCTTCATCAAGCCAAGTTCAAAGGAATTCCATTGGCTAAGCTTTTCACAAGAACTGTTACAATGGTTAACGCTAAATTGTCATATCTCTTAGGGCAAAAAGAATTGTGTGGCCCATGACCTATCAAATTGAAACTCTTTGGATTAGCTTTCCAACTCATCTAGTTTCATCACAATCCAAGTTTAAATCAAGAAGCTATGCCTATATTCGTAAAGCCCATCCATGTAGAGTATCCTGTGAATTGGCTGAGTATGGTCTCACGAAGGGTTCACGGTCCGTGAGACCTCGTACGGACGATGAGACCTTCTCAGGGGACCCCTGACCAAAACAATTTATTCCTCTCCATTAATGGTTTTTGTAATTATGGTTACTCCAAAGGGACTTCTATGACTTCCTATGCTATCTTAGGACCTCAAAATGAACTAAACTTTATTTCTCTCATTCAAATTTATTCCTACACTTATAATTAAATTGAAATCTTCTAAAACCTCTCTCAAGAACTCTTTTGAAGACAAAGCTTGGGAATCAAGGAAAAGCTTTTTTCTTTATTAAATTTCTTCTTGAATCTCCTCCATTAGCTAATGTATGAAGGATTGGTTCTTGGTCCCTTTCAACCAAGAAGCCCAAACTCTTTTCACTTGAATTTCATGAAATGTTTCTTACTTTAATTATGGGTTTCGAAAATTAGTTTTTATTAAATTCAATTGAAGTGTAGGTTATGCTTTATTGATGATTTTAAGTTGATTTAAACCCTAATCTATTGAATTACATTATTATTATGAATATTTGAATATGCATTATCCCTTTAAAGTCCGATTTATGCAAGGGTAATTTAAATTGTGATTTGAATGTGGATTTTACTTATGGATTTGCTTGAATTTCATATTATATTATTGATTTTAGATTAAACCTATATTGTACCTGCTAATCTCACATCATTCATGGCATATGCCTTCATGAGCATTGGATTTTATGAATATTATGATGTAGTTTAAGCGCAATTATGTTTATGTATATGATTTTGATAAGATTATGATTATTACAAGAATGTGATCACATAAATGTCTATTGTTATTGGCTCTTTGAGCATATTGGGTGCTTTTACCATATTGTTAAGTGAATGAGCTAATCCTATGCATGAAAAGTATGGATTGAATTATGATTTGGTTTTTTAGCCTAAGTGTGAATGATTATGATGAATGTTTGGCTTCTAGCCTAAATGTACATTGAAATGATTTGAAAGACTATTACATCTTTGAGAAGCATATATATGTATAAGTATTCTCGTGGGATGTTTTGACTTAGCAGTGATGGATTGGGGGCATCAGGGCTATCCCCAAGGGTCCTCTCCCTTTCCTTGAACTATGTGTCAGCAGTGGTATATAGTAGTCATTACCAAAATGACCAGGTCTTAAGGAATGGTTATGTATTTATATGATATGACATGATATTGGAAATCTTTCTAAAATGGCAGGGTCGTAATGAAGGTGTCCATCCACCAAAATGATGAGGTCATAAAGTGTGATGTAGATTACCCTTGACAAGTAATCTTCTCCTATTGATGGGGGGTTTTCATCGGACTAATTCATGTAATAGCTCGCACGAGTTTGATTTTTCGATTATACTCCATCCCCACTGTATATGAGCATTATTGCATTTCATGCATCATGAATCTCATGGCATATTATTACATTACTTTTTCTTGCTATATATCTTTCTATATTATATGCCCTTGCTATCTAACATTGAATGCATGTTTGATAAGACATATGCATTGTTTGCGGATTCACAATTTTCACCCCTAAAATCACTCTTTTCTCTCAAAATTCCTCACTTTTTCACTCAAATTCTCTAAATTTAAGACAAATATACAACACACTTCCATTTGCCAAGGGTTCTACCTATTTTTCTTTTGCACTTCATCATCCAAGTACATACTTCACTCTCTTTCTTCAGAATTCTTTGGGTATGGTGAATGATGTTTCCATGAATGTTAATTCACCCCTTTACTCCTCTATGTTTGCAATTACTTATTTAACTTGGAATGGGTTGTGGATCTTCATGCTTAGATATGTGATTGTGGTTAAAATTGTGAATGCCAAGTGTGGGTCAAAACCATAGGTCAAAATTAGGGCATAATTGAGTTTAAATTGTTTATTCGTGTTGGTTGTTGCCCCATATGGTTGATCTTTCTATATTTTTCCTTTAGGTTAGTCTTGATAATCTGTGGATGGGGTTGAGTCTTGTTGTCTATGTGTAAAAATACTACCCCATGTTGTTTTAGCATCCCGAACGGTTAATTGGGAAGTGTATGATTGCTTGGGCATTGAAATAAAGTTGAACTATGATTCTAAGGGGATTGTTGTGCATGTGAACTAAGTGTGGGGTGTGTGTTCCTTGTAGCACCTTACTCATTGTGATAATTAGATGCTACTGTTATGCTTTAGTAATGATAACTCAGTGTTGATTGGGGAAGTTTGAGTACCCTGTCAACCCCATGGTTTGAACCAAGTGTGGGGTAGCATTGTCAGGTTAATCCTTAGTGTAAAGGCCATATGTCGGGTATGATCTAATTGTTCTTTAGTTGTTTATGCAGGCAAGTCATGGCATCTCGAACACGTAAAATATGACATAAGGGGGCCTTAAGCAGCAGGAGGCACACTAGAAGGGTCCCAGAAGTGCCCAAGGCCCCATAATAGCTTTGATGCCAGACCCCTCACTTTTGGAGTAGGGCGGTGGACCAGGTACGAAAGAGATGGTACCGGTCTTATAATGAGACCAAATACTTCTCAGACGTCCCGATTGATGCTAACAGGTTGGCCCGGGACTTCCCTGGCATTTACAATAGGTGTATGGAGTATCGACTAGGTTTCCTATTTAGGAACATCCTACCATGCAACCTAATTATGGTTAGGGAGTTCTATGTTAATATGAAGATTGAGGCACAATCACAAATGGTCATAGTGAGGGCGTGGAAATCAACATCACCCCTATTGCCATCAATGGGATTCTGGAGACCATAGACATCCCTTCTGGCACATTCACTGAGCTACAGATCCACCCCTTATCAGGCCATCTGGCACACCTTAGCAGGCCTGACTTCCACTGCTAAATAGATTTTCCACGGCTATAAGAGGTATCATCAATCCTTTTCCTTTGCCCATATGAATAGGAAATCCTAGATATGGATCAAGATAATCATGCATGCTATCTTCCCGATCGTATACTTCATAGAGATTACTAAGTACAACTTGTGGTTGGCCTAAGCCTTCATGATAAGAGTAAAGTTGAATATTAGGGTCATTTACAAGTCTTCTATGAGAAAGGCTTGCGCACACCGAGGTTGGGGTATGCCTTTGGTGGTCCCATTATTAAGTTGTGCAAGCACGTAAGTGTCCCAGAGGATCCCCTCGACTATTTCCCACATATTAAGGCCCCACCCCATTGTGTCATCAACATTAAGAGGCCTGTTCTGACCTCTATTGAGAGGGTGTATAGGGATGAGCTTATCATGGACAGGATCTATAGGTTGGAGATGTTATGCCACAAGGCTTATGGCAGACCCTCCACTTTGGCCGAGCTTGATGAGGTGGAGGCCCGGTTCCCACTGAACGACTATGCAAATGTGGTTTTAGGTACTAGGCCTCAATTTTTTGAGCTGTAGAGGATGATGTGCCCACGAATTTAGGGGATGCTAACGAAGCTTCTGATTTGTACGAGGATGACATTGAGCTGGATGAGATTCCTCTGGAATGCAGAAGGCGCACCAACACTATTTTTTTTTAAATCACACTAACACTACCTGATGCTACTATGGAGGATGAGCACTATGCTTCCATCCCATAGGTTACATATGGTTCAGCATTGAGGGCAGTGCTTAGTTTAATTGAGGGTGGAATTATTTCTAACTTTATGATTTTTTTTATTTTGGCCTTGTATAAATTCAAACTATACTTTAATTTCTTGCTACTATGTTTTGCTTAGTTTGGACATCACTTTAGTTTCGATTGGGTTATAATTAACTGCATGATGTTAATATATGTGAATGATAGTCATAATGTGAAATATTTGCATAGAAATTCATTTGTGATGAATATTTGATGTTGTGGATGTATAAGACTTAGTCATAATCGAGTAACGGGGACCTACGATGGATAGATGGTGACCATCCTATTCATCATTTGTGGGTCTTATGTAGAGTGTCAGTAGAAGTAAAAAAAATATTTCATAGTAGGTTTAAATTAGAGATAATTGAAAATCTTGGATGAACTGTGAATGGCTCATGTCTAAATTTTGGATCTTATGAATATGTGCTTAATATTGAACTCTTGAGAATAATGTAATTGTGAATCTATTATAAGCCCTTCGATGAAAGTATGCCATGTGAGGGTGAGTGTGCTTGTGAGTCCAGATTGCAATATAGATGCTAGAACTTACTCGGTATGTGGACAAACCTAGATAGAAATAGGACTTAGTGGATGATCTAGGCCTTTCTTTGATAGCCTATGATTTGACCACCTTTTGACCTACCTTGACAGAGTCATCCCTAGTCAGCCTCATTGAGCCTTAGCTTTTCTTCAGATAACCACATTTTAAGCCTAATCATCTTTATTCTTTAACCGTTTTGTTGATCTCAAATCTAAAGTGCTTTAGCACGAAAAGATGAGAAGAAGTAAGCTTATGAAGGTACCTCTAGGATAGGTTGTGGTTGAGAAAATAAAACAAAGTTATGAAAATTAAGGACCCCTAAAACAATAGGGTCCGTGACCTATCCACATCGTGGACCTGTCGTGGTTTAAGGTAACCCTTGAATTTTTTTTAAATAATATGAGTTCTTGGAAACTACTCTGTCCATATACTAGATAGGGGTGTGTAGTTGAATAGACTAGGGGTTGAAAGATAAAGATGATAGATAAGTGAGAGAAAGAGTGCTAAAAAAGGAAGTAGTGGAGGCTAAAAGTGCTTGGGAACTAAAACACTGAATAACATTCCTAGAGTTACTATCCACCCACCTTTAGCCTATATTACAATCAAATAAAAGACTGGTGTGATCCTTTATGTTAGATTCTGATTCTAGTGAGGCATCACATTAAGGGAAAGCCTATGGGAATTAAAAGTAACATAAGACTTCTATTGGGAGAGCGAGAATTGATACTATACCCATTTGAATCTCCTAGGAAGGTCTTGTGTGGTGTGTACATGGGTAATTCTTCTTATGAGGACACATGATTATTGAAGGGTAGATAACTAGAGTAGCTAAAAACAAAAGTTATGCATGAGTTCGCATAGCAGCATGACTACAAGGTTTGATGTGGTGCCATTCAAGTGCTCAAAGGGAGTCATGATGTGATTAAGAAAACCCAGTTGTAATATATACCCTTTACTTACTACCTAGTGGTCGCATGCATGTGTCTTGATACTTGCTTACTCCTTGATTAGAGTTTAGATTTGTTACATCTATTGCAGTTCTCTATATTTGAGCCTTCTATATTTATAGTATTTCACTTGGTCTGCCGATGATGCCTACTGGGTGTCTGTTACTGGTACTCGCCCCTACATTTTGCATCTTCCCATAGCGCAGGTCTAGGTACTAGCCATAGTCACTGAGTTAGGTGTTCGCAGGAGATTTAGGAGACATCGGTGAACAGCAGCAACTCTGGATATTCAGTAGTCTCCTTCTATTTTGACAGTTGTCTTTTGTATTCAGACACTGGTCTAGTATATGTAGCTTGACTTATATATGTAGATGGTCATTGTAGTTATGTAAGTAGATATGTATATTTTATCTCGAGTCTATAGTAGCTCTATATAGTTGACTTTCAGGTTCTGGGTAGGTTTAGTCATTTATATTGTTATATTTGCTATAGTTTGACTAGAGAGCTAGGATAGGTACCTTGTGGCTTGGTAATTAGCTTGCCTATATGTGGGATCTAGCAAGTGTCATATGACCGAGATCGGGTCGTGACAAGGTGGTATCAGAGCTTAAGGTTCACTGGTCTCATCTGTACAGAATGACCATCTAGTAGAGTCTTATGGAAGGGTGCAGAGACATCCGTGACTTATATCCAGGAGGTTACAAGATGTTTAGGAAACTTCTTATATTATTGATTTTGGTCATATGATATCGCCAATAGTCCGTCGACTTTCTAAATTCTAATTTGATTCATGCTTTAGCGTATGTGCTACGTAGGAGACAGATGCCAAGCTAGGGTAATGCTACATTGTCAGTCCAAGATAGGGAGTAGCCCCCAGAGGTTGTTAAGCAGAGACTAGATGCCCTTGTGTTTTGGCAACGGGATAGAAAGACTACAGGCATTGAGATTGTGGGAGCCCAAAAGATATGTTTCGCAATATGGTTACTTATCTAGTGGTGACTGTGTATGGAACTATGGGATATGTTGTTGAGGTTTGGACTCTATAATACTGATACTTATATGTTAGCTACTATTTAAAGGTTGTGTGAGTTGTGAATACTTCTGAAAAAGATTATACAAGCGGGAGAGGATGTGACTGGGGTAGTACTAAGCATTTATATTCTTTGTATATTTGTATTTGATTATATGACCGCTGGTCTGACCCGTAGGACTTCTCAATGCGGATGAGTATGCTATACCTGGTGGTATTCTGAGTAGCTGTCACTTATGTTATGACTATACCCTGCTATGGGGCTAACTATAAGCCAAAACCCTATGATTTATACACATGATCCTTTTACTGCTTTACTACTAGAGTGGGTAGTCTGATACAAGAATTACATAGTATTTGAGGGGCTGACTGCCAGTTATACCCCTGGCTACACCTTGTGCCTCTGTGGTGATAATCCTCTTATGATGATTTTGTTGATATGCAATTCTCCTAAATCCTTAGTGACTGGATTGTTAGATAAATTTTATGCCTCGGGGCTTAATTTGGGTCTCTATTGTTGGATGAAATATTGTTGCATTATCAGCTGAGCTGTTTAGCACTCTGCCTTGGTGACTTATTGTAATTGTTAACTGGTTGGGATTGCGTTAGTCGGATTCCTGGCTATGCTTGCCAGTTATTTTTGTCGAGTTGCCTTGTACTTGAGGTATGGTTTTACATTGATAGTTGCATTGCTTAGCTTATTGCCTACTTAAGTATGGGTTCTGAACTTTTTTATCCTAGGCCGGGTATTGAGGTAGTGGAAGGCCCCTTCTATTAGTGGGGGATCGAGTATAGTGACTCTGCAGGATGGCGATGTGATAATTAAGACTTTTACGATAGAGCCTTTTCGTTGATAGTAAGTTGCCAGGCATGTCTTTTTCTGATTTGTCGGATTATCGCTAAATAGGGATGTTGTGTTGCTACAAAGATTACACTACTGTTAATTGAGACTAGCGCAGAGGATATCCCAAAAAAATTACATCTGGACTTGGTATGACTATTACTAGATTCTTGTTATGTGTTTGGCTGATTAATTCCCCTGTTGTATGTACAAATCTGATGACTTGTGTGTATCAGTCTCATTGTTATAGTGGACGTATTGGAGCCCCTACTTGTTGGGGCTTGATTTATTAAATACTATATTGTTGTGGTTGAGTTGTTAGGTGTTGAAAGAACTGGATCTTAGACAGTTGGGATGATATTTGTCAGGTTGGATTAGGGAAGTTGGATATAAGCTATATAACATATATTTGCTATAATTCTGCTTAACTGATTTTGGGGCTAGCAAGTATGTGATTAGTATTGTTTTATCTTCCTTACTCATGGTACTTCGATTGCGACTGAATGATAATATTTGATTGGGCACTATGATGGAAAATCTGACGTATACCTATGTACGGAGGAATATATAAGAAGTCTGTCGGTGTCTAATATATCATGTATTTGATGTAATTTTGAACATATAATAGTTGTGAGGGTACTGGTGATTTGTATGTGGATCATCTATTATGTTGTGGAGACCTATCATCATTTTGAAGCTATTAATGATTGTTAATGGACTAAGGGAAATAGACTGAGGGGTTATTCATCTGAGGATCCCTTATAGATTGTTATACTGACTCTCGATTGCACACTGAAGGGTTATTATATTTCTGATTAGTTGGGGCAACCGAAACTATTGTTTGACGTTGAGCATGCTTAGGTTGTCGTATTCACTTTCTACTGTGAGTTCAGGGTTAGGATCCCTATCTGGTTCATATGAGCTTAAGGTTCACTGGTCTCATCTGTACAGAATGACCATCTAGTAGAGTCTTATGGAAGGGTGCAGAGACATCCGTGACTTATATCCAGGAGGTTACAAGATGTTTAGGAAACTTCTTATATGAAAGTTCTATTAGTAGGGGATGTTGTAATGACCCTCCAGGTCATTTCTGTTGTTCCGCATATATTTTATCAGTTTGAGAATTTGTATAGCAACCTCGGGCAAGTTGTGCTTATTGACACAGATTGTTTGGTCGTTGGGTGAATCATTCAACATCTATGTTGTGTTTCAAGGTAAGCGAGACATTATAATTGTAAATGAATTTTCTGGTAAATTCCTAGTAAATGGCCTCAAAGTGAAATTCTGACGATTCCATCAGTTCCAGAACAGCCAATTAGGCTAGGAGTATATTCAGTGCAATTATATCGAGTTTTGCAAGTTTAGTAGTAGGGATGGGTCAATCGTTGACAGTAGCTGTCATCCTTGGAAAGCGTGCCTTGGATGAAAATTTTGACTGTATCGTTGGATCCAGAATGTTGAATTTGGTATAGAAGGACCTTTCATTTGATTCTCAGGGCTTCCGAGAGTATTTTGGTCCCTTTGGCCGACTTCAATATTAAGAAATGGGAACCACATTGGAATAAAATGACCTCTAATGGAAATTTAGACTACACCGTTAAGTTTGAAATTTCATTTTCGATCAGATTTCATATACAAATTGTATTTTTGTGACTTCAAATGAGGCTGAAACATCAAAATTAAGTTTGAGCGGTTAGTGAAGGTTAAAGGTGGCGCAGGCGACGTGGACCAATCACAGGCTGCCACGTGGAGGCGGTTTGGAATTAAACAAATATATAAATAACATGAAGAAAATCTGGAAATTTTCCAAAAACAAAAAATGTGAGAACCAGTTCAATATACGACCTTCCGACTTGTATATTTTTCTGAGAAGAATACTGTGGGAGCTTCGACAACTGATTTTGTCACGTCTTTGAGGTACAAATTGGCCATTTTGCTATTGTTATTGAATGTAAGTTTCAAAAAATTTGATATGCTATTTTTTATCCATTTTAAGTCAAATTTTGGTAAAATTTAGATCTATTCTGTGAGTTTTTGCAAGGCGCACGCCGTGGTACTGTTGGAATTAATTGATAAGGTTTCTTTTGGCACAAAAATCCAGTTTTAATTGCTGTCATATTGTGCTTTTTTGGAAACTTTGCATTATGGTATCTTGGCCGTTTCTTATTGGAATTAAGTAAAATTTAAGTCTAAACTATATTACTTCTCGAGACCTACGTTGTAGTATACTCAGATTCTGCTAATTTGATTGTATTTTTTCCCACTCTGGATAGAAAGATGTTGTATAATATGTATAAGTCGATAAGAAATGTCACTCCATTTTTGGGTTGTTTCTGATTATTCTGAGCCTCGTTTTGAGGTCAATTTTTAGCTATAGATTTGGAGTGAGGTGAGGATCATTTTATGGGGGTTGGTTTGGTATTTCGAGCGTGGGCCCCACTTTTTCTATTTTAGTCACAATTAACCTATTCTTCCCCGTTTCTCAAGATATTATAATCAAAATAGTCGTGTTTATGTTGTGATTCATATTTTAAAGTTGAGCAACAATTGGAGGTGGTTGGACAGAGTAAAACTCGTGTGGACTAATCTGAAGCATGTGATTCACCTTTCAGGTAGGCTAGGCTTTCCTCACCTCTAGACTGAACTGGAATATATGTCTATTGGGAGTTGTTGTGGTTGGAAGTCCTGAGTAAGATATGTATATGTGTCGTGAGGCTGATTGTTAGTTATATTTCTTGTTATGCATTTTAACACTGTTGTCATGATTTGTTAATACTTGTTTTCCTGGATAGTCATTGTACTTAGAATATGGGGTAACTACAGTTATTTTGAAATACTTGTGGTTGTTCTGGACTATACTAGTTGTGACCATTATAGTAGCTGAGTTCTGACACTGTAGAACTACAAAAGGCCTATTAAAGGCTGGATATGGGCTAATGCCCTGAGACAGGTATGTATTTTGGCTTAACTCCTATTTGTATGAAAGTGTAGCCTAATGCTACTGAGATATGTTGGTTGTTAAGTTGTTGTTGATTATATGTCGTATAGTGGATTGACTCTAGTATAGATATGATTATGTGGGCCAATTTGTTTAGGATACCTATAATACAGTCGTACATTGGACTGATTCTGGTATAGATATGACTCTACTGGACTTGGTTGTTCTAGATAGCCTGAGACCCAGTGATTATATATTTGGGACTAAGCCCTGCTGATTGTTTTTTTTTCTTTGGTTCGAGACCCATGGTTACTCAGAGTACTTGTGATTGACTAGAACATGGTGTAATTAGTCTGTAAGATATATACTTTCGCATATCATTTTTAGTCATTGTGCATTTGTAATCCTTTTCTGAGGCTGGGTTTAGCTAGTGTTAGCTGAGGAATGATGACATACGGATGTGTGGGTTGGACTATGTGGTATATATATTTGTGAGTGTCATCGCCTTTTTTCACTCTGGGCACGATATAACTTTGGAGTTCTAGATCTGGACAGATTGGTTGAGTGAGGGACTGTTTTGACACCTCAAGCCTAGATAATGTTCCCCATCACTATTCGAGCTTCGGTGGTCATTTTTTAGTGTCTTAGACCTGGGAGTCATGCCTCGTGGTCTGAGTCTGATGACCACGATTGGGATGCCGGTTGGCGGATGCCGCTTTTGAGGTCCGAGCATAAGTTGACTATTCTTGGATTCGAGGCCCAGTTGATTAACCCTAGGTTCGAGACCCTATTCATTGTGGTAGGGGGATTCTTTCTCCCATGAGGGATATATCCCATCGTTATGTGTATTGTCAGATCATCTGGCCCTGGCTGACTGCCCCAATCGGAAGCCAGGTCGGGAAGGGGGTTTGAGGCCTCATTTGATATTATAGGGGTTCGAGGCCCCGTGAGGACCCGGTTGATTTCCTGTGGATCCATACACCCTAATTGTGTGTGGGTGTAATGTTTGGGCTTATGGGCCTCAGAGGGCGTCTAGGCTTAGACACTAGGGCCTTACACCTACGTACAGCTAACCCTTTGATCATGTGATATTAGGATCAGCGTACAGGCATAGATATTAGGGCCTTACATCTGCGTACAGCACTATATCTCAGTCCGGTGATAGTTGTGGTTTGGTCGTGTTTCGTCAGTTAGTATCATTGCACATTACTTGGGTCGATTTAGTTGAGATTTAGTTATTCTCCATACATGCTTACTCCTTGATCAGATTTCATATTTGCTACATCTACTGCAATTATCTATATTTTAGCCTTCTATATTTACAGTACTTCACTCGGTCAGCTGATATGCCTACTGGATGCCTATTACTGGTTCTCACCCCTACATTTTGCATCTTTCCATGGCGCAGGTCCAGGTGCTAGCTATAGTCGCTGAGTTAGGGGTACGCAGGACATTTAGGAGACATTGGTGAGTAGCAGAAACTTTGGATATTCTGCAGTCTCCTTCTATTTTGACGGTCGTCTATTATATTTAGACATTGGCCTTGTATATGTAGTTTGGATTGTATGTGTAGATTGTCATTCTGGTTATATACGTAGATATAAATATTTTATCTTGAGTCTATAGTAGCTCTATACAGTTGACTTCCAGGTTCTGGGTAGGTTTAGTCATTTATATTGTTGTGTTTGCTATGGTTTGACTAGAGAGCTAAGACAGGTAACCTGTGGCTTGGTAATTTACTTGTCTGTAGGTGGGATCTAACAAGCGTCATCATAACCGAGATTGGGTCGTGACACTCCATAATCACCAAACATGACAAGGCTCATACATAGAGTTTCATGACATCCAATAATGCCTCTAATTCATAGAAAGGACGGGGCCCAAGACATGTCCCAGGCTCACCCTCAAAGTAAATGACATAAGATAACCATAATATAAAATAGGTAGATAGAAGGTGGGTCTTATCCTTGGAATAAAGGACTCACCACAAGTCAACTCTCACAATCAATCGAGTCGCGAAAAGGGGGATGAGGAAAGTCTCATTCCCTACATGATTAGATCATGTAGGCAAAATATGTGATAGTATGTATAGATGTACTAAGTATGTGGGTATGCAATGCATATGATTGTGGTAAACCTGCATATCAATGTTAATTAACATAGGCACATATATATAGAAGCGATTTTATAGAAAAGAATACCAATCAAGATGGCTTAAATCATGATGCATGAATGTCATATTGAGTAAAATAAGCGAGGATGGGACCTCAACTGACATGTAAGACCATGCAAGCTATTACATGGAATTCCAATGTTGCCTCTACACCAAAGAAAAAGTAGACTACTTGCTAAAGGTATCCTATACGCTCCCTTATAGGCCTTGCCCATATTGGTGGATGGTGGTACACATAATCATCCATATTGGGAATAACATAAACCTACGGTGGCACATAGTTATGAGAAATATAGGCTTTAGATAAGGACCCCTTAGGTCGAGCACCACCTCTAATCTCATTCGGTGCTAAGACATCATCCTACGGGAATACATATGCATATACATACTTGAAATCGAAATTTAAGTCTTTTCAAATCCTAATCATGCATACTTGGGACTACAAGTCAAACCATACTTCATAATCATACATACTTGAGTTTAAAAGACAAATCATACCTCATAATCATGCATACTTGGGCTTAAAAGCGAAATTATACTTCCATTCATAATTGTACATAGGAATAGCTCATTCATACTTTTACATGAAGGTGCATACACACCCATAATTGCTTAAAGTCATATCATAGACATTATATGATCACATTCATGTCATAACCATACTTGTCTTGAAATCATAATCATAATCATAATCATAATTGGGTAATAACCCACATCATAAATGTTATTAAAGTTTTATTCGTGAATGCTCATTTCATTGGGAATGAGAGAATAGCATGGGTACTTGAAATTCATACTCAAAACATGATAATAAGATGAAATCATACTTAATCCATGAAAAAATTTACAATTGAACCATACTTGAAACAATCCATGCATAAATTAATAATAAAAAAGGACATGCATATTAAAGTCTCATGACATCCATGTAAATCATCATCATAAGACGTACATCATGTTAAAATCATCAATTGAAATCAACCCACATCTTAATTTTATCAATTTAAAGCTAAATCATAAAACATACTTGTGAAATAAATTTGGGGGCTTCATGATAGAAAAGGAAACTTGAATGAAACCACACATACCTTGATGAATTTAGGAAAGTTAAAATGAAATAGAATTGAGCTTGAAGCACCGTTGAACTCCTTAGCTTGAATCTTCAAATCTTGGATTGAATGAAATTTTAGGAACTTGAATTCTAGAGTTTAGGTGTTGGAAATTTGAAAATGAAGTGTGTTGAGTGACTAAGGGCTGATTTAGGGGTCTTAGGATGTCACGACCCAACCCCGTGGGCCGTGACTAGTGCCCGGATTGGGCAC
>DF358365.1:11532-35022 GCA_000787875.1 Solanum virginianum
GTAACCCAAGGGGTGGAAGAATCACCTAGCCAGGGTCGATCCTATCATGAGGGGTAGCCCAAAGGGTGAAAGAAAAAGCCTAGCCAGGGTCGATCCCTATATAGATTTACCATTAATCAGCTGGTCATTTGTATTACATATTGTGCACAGATTATACAGTAAAGGTAAAGTAATAAAAAAAACATAAAGCACAGGATCCCACTGTATGACTAAGGGTGGTCTCTTATCCTACACCAGTGCATAGTTTAATTTGAGTTATTACTTCATATATAGTATTTCCTGCCTTACATATTCAGTACATTATCTTGTACTGACGTCCCTTACGGGGGACCTGCATTTCATGCTACAGGTACAGGTTCTAGTAGATTTCCCCAGTAGGAGTACAGGATATCCATCTATTGTTACCAAGCTCCAGGTTGCTTCAGAGCTTTGTGTGTCTAGAGCTTATATTTTTGTATTGTATAGTTAGTCGAGGTGGAGCCTGTCCCGACCCTTATTAGATACTTTTCATTATCTTGAGGCTTTGTAGACTATGTAAATTAAAGTGTGGTCATGTCTCCTACTTTAGACAACATGGCCCCAACGGCCTAGCCATATGCATTTTCTTTTGGCTTGTTATTACTATTTACTTTCTTAAAGGCATGTTGACTGAAGAAATCCCTTACAATATATATAGAAAGTGCATGGATATAGGTTGGTTCTCCCGAGCCTTTTCGACAACGGGTGTCAGTCCGTCTTAACGAGACTTTGGGCGTGACAAGTTTCCACAAAGTATTGATCCGCGACCTGTCTCATTGCACCTTTACATTTTGTGTGCAAAATTTGTCGTCTTAAATTTCCATTGATCTATAAGGTACTTTTAGATTTTTCTTTGCCGAATCAACTTATTTTACTATTTTATAGCATATTTAGGTGTTTGAGGATTTTTTTCAGGGTTTGATACTCAAAACATAAAATTTTTGGACCCCAGGAATTTTGCTTATTAGAAAAGTAGGTGACGGGTTCACGTCGTGGACCTGTCATGGAGATATGTACGAGGTAAGTCCCCAAAATCCTGAAAAGTTAGAAATTTGACAAGTCCAAGTCTGCAACAGGTCTGCATCATGAAACTGTCGCGGAGATGTACAATTTTGGATGGTTTTTCACTCGACCCGGCCCAATTTCCCTACCTATTTAAACCCTTTCCCAATGTTTTCCTCCTAGTTTTTCACGATTTTAACCCCAAGTCACCCTTTTCTCTCCAAAATTCTCACTTTTCACCCCTAATCTCACAATTTCAAACAAATTGATGATGCACTTTAATTTTATGGGTTGTACCTAGTTTTCTCTTGCACTTCATCATCAAAGGTATGTGTTCTTCACATTTTTTCTTGAGAATTCCTTGGGTTGTGGTGAGTAGTGTTGCCATGGATATTAATTCTTGAAATTACTCCTCCCCCCATGGTAATTTGTTGTTTAACTTAGAGCGGGGAGTGGATTTTTGCGCTTTAAATTTGGGATTATTGTTGAAATTGGGAATGAGATGTGGGGGGTTAGAAATGCTAGGTTGAATTTCTAAGCATATTTAGGGTTAAATTATTGAATCTTATCTATTTGTGCCTGCAATTAGTGCTAGTTATCTTTTTTTTTTTGCCTTACAACGAGTCTTAGTAAACATTTGGAAGGGTTGATTCTTGTTGTTTAATTGATATTATGTCACCCTATGTTGTTATTGCTTTGATAAGTGTTGACTTTAAGGTATGGGGCTGTGTTTATAACTCAATTAGGTTGAATTATGATTCTGAAGGGGGTTGTTGTGATTTTGAACAAATGTTGAGGTATGAACGAAGTATTGGATATGAGTGCCTTGTAGCACCTCACACAATATGATATTTCAATGTTGTTGTTCTTCTTTGGTAATGATAACTTTGAGTTGATTGGGGAATTCTGAGTACCCTGTCAATCCCGTAGTTTAAACCAAGTGTGGGGTAGCATTGCTGGGTCAATTTTAAGTGTGGGGGCATGTGTCAGGTATGATCTAATTGTCAAATTATGGTTTGTATAGGAAACTCATGGCATCCAGAGCACGTAGAACAGGAATAAAGGGGGCCTCAAGCAGTAGACAACGAACTAGAGGGTCCCCGAAGTGCCCAAGGCCCCATCACATCCTCCAGGACAAACCCCTCATTGTAGGTTTAGGGCTATGGACCGAGATGGAAAGAGATGGTATCGGGCTCATGATAAGACCAAATACTTCTTGAGTTATCATTCTACATTGTCATACGCATTGCTCATCTCATCCCTTACTTGAGTATGGGTTTCTAGTCTTTTATATCCTGGGCTATGCATTAACATAGTGGGGGATTCCTTTTTATTAGTGGGGATCAAGCGTGGTGATTCTTTAGAATTATGATATTTGGATAGGTTGATATTGTCGGGTAGGCTCAATTTTGATATTAGCTTGGGTATGGATTGATTCGTTCCTTATCATGTGTGGTAGATGATTAAGCTAGATGGCCACCTTGGCTATACTTGATACGTCTCCAGTAGCGAGTAAAGGCTCATTGGTTGGCATTCTTTTTTATATCCAAGTTCAGAGTTTGGACCGATTGGATGTTTATTATATTTTTCCATGCTTGTGGTATGACATCTAAGGCCCTATTGGGAAACACAACTCCTGTAGTTGTAATCCTTAGATATGTTCATGCGGATTGCCAGATTATTATTAGAGAGAGGGGGCTGATTGCATTATAGATGAGATCAGATTGCCATTGATAGAGGTTTTGGGCAGAGGACATCCTAGAGATTGAACTTGGACTAGTTGTGGCTATTATGAGTGACTAATTATGTTTGTTGGGCTAACTACTGCCTTATTGTATCATGGATTCGAGGACTTATATGTATCCATTGTGGTTATTGTGGTAAATCGGTGGGCAATCCTACTTGATAAGGGCTAACTTGTTAAGTACTATAGGATGATGATGGATCTATTAAATGTCAGAATTGCTAGATCCTTCTCAGTTGATGCGATATATGCCAAGTTTGATTGTGGAGACCGGGTATGACCCATATGCTGTTAACTCGCAATTGTTCCGATTATCGAGTTTGAGGCCAGCGGGTCATAACTAAGAGTGCTTTACCCCCATCACTTATGGTATTTCTCAGTGACTAAATGGTAATAACTATTGGGGACCATGACTGGAAGTGATATATATGTGGCTAGTATGAAGAAAGGTGCAAGAAGTTTACTAATGGTGGTATGTTGAGTATCTAATGCATTGACGAGGGTCAGCTAGTTGTTGAAAGTACCAATGAGTGGTATGGTTAGTTATCTATTCTACTCATGGGTATCTACATCATGATGAGACTACTTATATCTGTTACACCAGCAATCTGTTATATTGAGATGGTGTCCTGATTATTTGTTACACTAGTGATTGTTGTGGTTGCAGTGCTTGGTTGATGAACAACATAGGAAGGGGGTTTAATTCCTACGTGTGAGTTTGGGTATATTAGATATTGTTTGCATTATTTAGTTATCATGTGAGACATTTGTGGTTGATTTGTGGGAATTGCTTGTATAAGGGAACCGGGAATGGAGTGAAAGCCATATATGTAAAACACGATCACAATTATGAACAACTATGATTATTTGGATATTTGATAACATGTTGAGGGCAAGTATACCTAGCCTGCTCATTTCCTATTACATACTAGCTGGCTGAGCTTATGTGGTGAGTGATTGATCGGTGAGGATCCCTTAGAGATTGCTACATTGATTCTCTATTACAAATAGATAGGTTGTTTTTTTCTGATTAGTTGAGATTATGAGAATGGTTGTTGGATGCTAAGCATGCTTATGATCTTATTATTAACTAGTTACTATGAGTTTAGGGTAAGGATCTCTATGTGGTTCGAATTGGAGTCTCTAGGTACGCCTGTATTCATACTTTTGCGGACGGAAGTCTTATTAATGGGGGAGATTGTAATGACCATCCAGGTCATTCCAATGGTTTCACAGTTATTTTTTTACTTGAGTATGTGTATAGTGACTTGGGGCCATTAGTGATTTGTTGAGATTGTTAGTAGGGTTATTGGTTAGGTTATTTGGAATTTATGTGAGTTTTTAAGTTAATCGAAAAGTCGTATAAGTAAAACGAGTTTTATGATAAAGTCCTAGTAAATGGCCTTAGAGTATAATTTTGATGATTTCATTACCTTCGAAATGGTCGAATTAGGCTAGGAGTATGTCCTCTTCAATTATATCAAGATTTACTAATTTAGTTGTTAGAACTTGTTAATACTTGACTTAGTCAACGCCCTCAGGAAACATACCCCAAATGAGAGTTTTAATAGTACGGTTCACTTAGAAATGTCGAGTTTGGTCTACGATGACCCTTCATTTGATATCGGAGACTTTCAGATGCGATTTAACCCTCCAGGTGCTTTTCATTAGAAGTTGCATATAAGGAAATGGAACCCATATTAGATTGTAGAAAGCTCCATCAGAATATTTGACCACACGTTGGGTTCGTAATGTCGAAATCCATATGGTTACATAGTTTTTTTTTGACAATTGGAGTCTGAACGAGTTCTAAATTTGAATCTAGATCTTTCTCTGACTTTCCGTCAAACTCCCTCCCCGCGTTTCTTTCTCCTTTCCACACAAACATTTTTTCCATGTCTCTCTGGTAATTTCTCTTCAATTGTTTATTGATCAGCAAGATCATTATCAAGGGATGCCTTCTTCCGACGACTCTAAATTTTTTGACTACTATCAATTGAGAGTAATACTTGTTGCACAATTGTTAGCATCAGGAGAAAAAGATTCTGGTATTCTTACTTTGATCGAAGAAACAAAAGCAAAAATTTATGAAAGTTTAGAAAATTCAGAATTAGAGATCAACTCTTGAGTGTGTCGTCTGCTTCTCAATGCTTTCTTGAGGGTATGTGATTTGGGACAGGTAGCTTTCGACTGCTCTGATGACCTACGATATTTTTTGTAATGTCTAATATTAGATTCTGTCCTATTTATTGAGAATCAGTAATCAGGATTGTGAAACAAGCTCAGCATAAGGATAACGACACATAACTCTGACGTAAAGCAAAAGATGACCTAGGTGATATTTTTCTGCATTTCTTTCCCGAACTTTAATTCTATCATGTTGTTGTCTACTTCTATTCATACTAAATTGAATTTCTATGTTACTTAATTGAATTTTCAGTTGCTGATTTCCATTGCTAGTATCCCCATACATAATATATTCTTGCTTTAGGTATAAAATTCTGCGTTTCATGAAAATATAGCATAGTTATTTTGGTATGGTATAGCTAACTCTCTTTTTGACATGCTAATTATTATTGAACTGTTGTTTCTGAGAGATTGTATTTCCTTGAATTGGGTTTTTCTTTCTTTACGTGTTTATTTGTTGTAAAATTTATTTGATAGGGAGTCTTGCAAGTTGCCTAACGTTATTGTTATGCGCGTGTAGTTTTTTTGTTGTTTTGATTTTTAGTGTTGACTATTGATTATTGTATAGCATTCCTATTATATTTCTTGATTTGTATCTTCTTGATCGTTGTAGCATAGTAAGTTATTAGTTCGTAGTTTAGTGGCCTCAGGATCTAATGGTGGACTAGGGTCATGTCATCGATTGGGATCGAAAGCAACAGGTAGCGACGGTAAGAGGGGCACAGGCATATTTAAGTTAAGGATAGGGTCGTGGAATATAGGATAACTTACAGGAAAATCCATAGAGCTAGTGAAGTGTCTTAAGAGGAGACATATTAATATAATGTTTGTTCAGTAGACTAGATTATTAGGGACCAAAGCTCAGGACGTAAATGGATTCAAGTTATGTTACGCGGGTGGTTCTAGGGATAGAAATAATGTAGGTATACTAGTAGACAAGGAACTTAGGGAATATGTGATGGAGGTTAGGAAGTTTAATGATAGGATGATGTCTATTAAAATTGTGGTTGGTAGGCATGTAGTGAATGTAGTTACTGCCTATGCCCTCAAGTGGGCCTAGATGAGGAAGTTAGAAGGCTCTTTGGGAAGATATGGATGAGGTTATGAGAGGCATGCCAAAGGTGGAAAAATTCTTCATTGGGGCAACCACTAGCCGGGTTGAAGATGTCCATGGAGGCTTTGGTTTTGGGGAGAGGAATGGAGGTGAGACGTCTCTCTTGGATTTTGCCGAAGCCTTTAAGTTGGTTATTGCTAACTCCTATGTCCCGAAGAGGGACAACCATTTGATTACCTTTCGTAGTATGGTAGCTAAGACTTAGATTGATCACTTGCTTCTTCGAAAGCGCGATAGAAGCCTTTGTAAGAATTACAAGGTTATTCTGAGTGAAAATGTTTCCACTCAACATCGGCTTCTAGTGATGGATTTAGAGATTAAGAGAGAAAAGAAGAAGAAGGTTATTAATGACCAATCGAGGATTAGATGGGGAGGCCTGACTCCTACCCTTTCATGAGAGATAGAAGAAAAGTTGAGTAATTTAGGGGTTTGGAGTAGTGGTGGATTAGAAAAGTAGCTACCGAGGCACTAGGGTTTTCGAGAGGGACCATTGTTAGACATCAGGCGATTGGTGGTGGAATGATGAAGTTCAAGGCAAAGTGAAAGCTAAGAAGATTGCTTATACGAGGAGGTTGGAGTTTAGGGATAAGGATGAAAAGCATAGGCTTAAGGAGATCTATAAGACGGGCTAAGACAGAAGCAAAGATAGCGGTGATAAGTGCTAAGACAACAACATTTGAGCGCCTATATGAGGAGCTAAGTGATAAAGGGGGGAGAAGAGATTCTATAGACTCGCTAAAGAGTGAGAAAAGAAAGCTCGCGACCTGGACCATATGAAGTGCATCAAGGATGAGAAGGGTGTGGTGTTGGTGGATGAGACTTCCATTAAGCTAAAGTGGCAAGTGTACTATCATAAACTCTTAAATGAAAAAAGAGATAGAGAATTGAGCTGGGTAAGTTGGCATACTTTGAAAGTCATCGAGATTTTGGTTATTGTAATTAGTTTATAGTTGAGGAGGTTAGACGTGCTATTAGCAAGATGAAGAGAGAGAGGGCGATCAGACCCAATGCGATCCCAGTAAATTTTTGAAAAAACATGGTCAAGGATGGCATAGAGTGGATGACTAGACTATTCAATGCTATTATGAAGACTGCTAAGATGCTCGATAAATCGAGGACTGTAATGGTCAATTATACAAGAACAAGGGTGATATTCAAAACTGTAACAATTATAGGGGTATCAAGTTATTAAGTCACACCATGAAGGTCTAGGAGAAAGTGATGGATATGAGGGTGAGAAATGTAGTGTCTATTCAGAAAATCAGTTTGGATTCATGCTGGGGCGATCGACTACTGAAGCAATTCATCTTGTTTGGAGATTAGTGAAGAAATATAGGGAAAAAAAGATAAACCTTCATATGGTGTTCATTAATCTCGAGAAGGCTTATGACAAGGTTTCGAGAGATGTCCTATGGAGGAGTCTAGAGGTGAAAGGTGCTATAATAGCATATATTTGGGTGATAAAAGACATGTACGACAAAGCTAAAACTCGAGTAAAAACAGTGGGAGGAGACTCAGAGTATTTTCCTGTTGAGATGGGACTTCATCAAGGATCTGTGTTGAGCCCTTTTCTGTTTGTCTTAGTGATGGATGAGATAACACAACCTATTCTGGAGGTTTCATGGTGTATGCTATTTGCAGATGATATAGTACTGATTGATGTGACTCGAACTAGAGTCAATGATAGATTGGAGATTTGGAGACACGCTTAGGAATCTAAAGGGTTCAATCGAGCAGGACGTTGGAGTGCAAATTCAGTATTACGAGGGATGAAGCAAATATTAATGTAAGGCTTGCCTCTCAACCTATCCCCAAGAGAGAAAATTTTAAGTTTCTTATGTCCATTATCCAGAGTAGTGGTGATATCAACAATGATGTTACACATCATATTAGAACAACATAGACAAAATGGAGGCTTGCCTTTGGAGTATTATGTGATAAGGAGATACCACCTAAACTCAAAGGTAAGTTTTTCAGAATGATGGCTAGACCGTCTTTGCTGTATCGGGTGGAGTGTTGGCCAATAAAAAATGCATATGTTCAGAAGATGCAAGTTGCAGAGATGGGGATGTTGATATGGATGTGTAGTCATATCAGGAGTGATAAGATTAGGAATGAGACCATTCTGGAGATCCTAGAGGTGGCCCCTGTGGCTGATAAGATGAGGGAAGTGAAATTGCGTTGGTTTGGATATGTGAAGAGAAGGAGTACAGATGCTCCTGTTAAGGGGTGCAAAAGGTTGGATTTGGGAGTTATACGGAGGAGTAGAGATAGAAGGAAGAAGTATTGGGGGAGGTAATCAGACAATATATGACGAAACTTGATCTCACCGAGGACATGACCTCAGGTAGAACAGACTGGACGTCGCAAATTAGAATATCAAGCTAATAGGTTAGTAAGGTTCGATGGATACCTGGCCTTGGGATATAGTAGGGTAGTATGATTAGTCGTGTTCTTTTTATATCCTTTGTTGTTATTATCCATCATATATATGTTTATTTATCACATTTATACTCACGTGATTTTCGTTGTTAGTCTTTCTTTCTGTTTTCTCTCTTTTCTTTTTCCTTTTTCCATATCTAGTTTATTCTGCTTATGGGTTTCTGAGATGAGGGTTCCTAAGAAACAACCTCTCTACCTTGTGAGGTAGCGGTAAGGTCTTTCGTACATTCTACTCTCTCTAGACCCCACTTGTTGGATTCCACTGGATATGTGTTTGTTATTGTTGGAGTCCGAACGAGCTCGAAACATCAAAAAAGGGATTGGATGGTCGTTGAGTTGAAGGGGTGATGTGGCCAGCCCCAGCATTGACATGTGGCATGAACTGGACCTGCCACATATCAGGAGCGTGTCACTAGGCCCAGGTGCATATATAGGGGAGCTTCCATGTCAATGAGTACATATATATATGTATTAACCTCACACCGCGATTTTGAGCTAGTTTTTCATCCAATTTGGGTTATTCAAAATGCTACATTATACGAAATTTTGCGAGGAATGCGCTGAAAGTGTCGGATTCTAATTTTGATGTGTATTTCTAGGTAAAATATCTATTTTTGATGGGTTATATATCAAAAATGAGTAAAAACTTTACATTACGACATCTCAGTCATTTCTCAATAGAATTAAGTGAAATTTTTGTCTAAATAGTTCTATTTTTTGAGAGAAACATTGTGGTATGCTTGGATCTTGTTAAGTCAAATGTATTTTTGTGGAATTTGACCGAGAAATTATGTAACAAATGTTTTTCCATTAGAAATGCAACTTTATTTTTGAGTTGTTTCTGTGTCTTCTGGGATCTATTTTTGGCTCAATTTCTGTCTTTAGACTCGGGGTGATGTAGAATCATTTTACCAGGGTTGGTTCAATATTTTGGGCATGGGCACATTTTCCTTAATTTAGTCATAATTGATAGAATTTCACCCATTTCCTGAGATTTTAAAGCTAAATCAGCCACAATGACCTTGTTACTTATATTTTGATAGCCGAGAAGTATTAGAGATGGCAAGGGAGGAAAAGATTAATTGGACTGATTAGGAGTGCGAGGGACTGCCTTTTAGGTAGGCTAGACTTTTCTTACCTCTAGATTGAGTTAAAACATATAGTTAGAGCTTGTTTGGTTGTTAGAGGTCCTTGAGTAAAGTGTGTGTGTCTATATATATATATATATGATACTGAGACTATAATTATCATTTAGACTCTATGATACCTGCATCGGTTCTTTTAGCTTGTTTTAACACTGTTTGGGCTGTGTATGCTTCTGATAAGAAATATAAGGTTGAGTTAGCGCACAATACGGATAAGTTAAGCAATGATGCTACTTGTGTACATATATTTGACTATTTAAATGTTGGGTTGACTTGTTGAGCTCTTAGATATAGAAACCTATATTATGTCGTTGTGATTCAGATTATCCGTAATCAATCTATATATTCTAATTAAATTTGGTTAAAAGCTATACTTGATCGTTAGAGATTGTGATCACTGTTTAGGCTCTATAATAGTTATATATGTTATACTAGCTAGTTGTTAGCACTGTTAAGCTGTGAGTTGACTTAATGGGGGTTAAATGTAACTTATGCCACGTGATTGACACAAATATCTATCTTGACTCTTGTTTACCTATGTGAGTAGTTTGGTGCTGATACTATGTAGTAATTGAGAGGCTGGTGGTTAAGTATATGTTATATGTGGCTGGTCATACTAAATATGTGTTGCATATGATGATGTGAGGCGATAATCGCTATATTGAAGATTGTACTAGCTTTAAACATTATAGTAACTGAATTCTAGCATTTTGAACTACAAAAAGGCCTGGTAAACGCTGGATATAGGCTAATGCCCTATAATAGGTATGTATATTTTCTTAACTCCTATCTATATGAATGTGTAGCTTGATGCTACTGAGATATGTTGGTTGTGAGGCTATTAGTTAATTATACATCATACTGTGGATTGACTCCGGGGTAGATATGACTTTTGATGGGTCAATTTGTTCTAGATACCTATGATACAACCGTACAGGGGACTGATTATGGTATAGATATGATTCTACTGTGCTTTGTTGTTCTGGATACTTGTGACATACCTATGATTGTCCATGTTTACTCTGAATACTTGTGATTGACTAGATTGTAGCGTATTTGGCCTTGAGCGGGCATGACCCTACATTAGTGCATAAGATAAATACTTCTATGTACAATGATTAGTTTTTGTGAACTTGTTCCTCTACCTGACACTAGGATTACTAGCTATGTCTGAGAGAGGGGATAGTTATTAGTTGGGCTGTATTATTTTTATCTTGAGATATGATGTTTTGGATCTTTGAATAGAATAGTGAGTGGATGACTATTCCTGTACCTTGAATCCTGGATGATGTTCCTCGTGCTTCGAGCTTCGGTGTCTATGTCTTAGTGTCTTATATTCTAGTGATACACCCAGTGGTCTGAATCTCCGGTGGTCGTGACTGAGATGCTAAGTTCTGGACACCGATTCTAAGGTGTAAGCACCTACTGATATTCTAGGTTGGGAGCTTGTTGGCTACATTTTAGGTTTGAGACACTGTCACTTGTTTAGAGCAATTCATCACACTGACTATTTTGGGTCTGAGACCCTATTGGTTATGCTAGGGGGATTCTTTCTCTTGTGGGGGATTTGTCCAACCGTTACAATGTATATTGAAGCACTAGGGTCGGGTGCCACATCTTAACATAATACAATACTTTTGGTTAAGGACCCGGTTGATGTACGATAATTTGGGTCAAGGACCCAATTAATTACCCGTGGATCCACATACCTATACACACCCTAATTATGCATAGGTGTACCCTCTGGTTTATGGGAGCTTATGGGGGCACACATGTATAGACACTAGGGCTTTACACCTGCATACAACTTAACCCCTTGATCATGTGATATTGAGAGTGGCTTCCATTGTGATTCTGTTAGTTAGATTGTACGTGGGTGTACCTTCTAGGCTTATAAGAGCCTTGTTGGAGTACATGCATCGACCTTGGGGCTTTGCACCCGCATACAGTACTATATCTCAATTCGATGATAGTTTTGGTATAGACCTGCTGTGATTTAATCAGTCAGTATCATTGCACACCACGTGGGTTGGTTCAGTTGGGGTTCAGTGATTCTCTAGATATGTTTACTCCTTCATCTGAGTTTTGACTTGCATTTGAACCTTCTATATTTACAGTATTTTATTCAGCTGGCTGATGGTACCTATTAAGTGCTTGTTATCGGTACTTACCACTATATTTCTGTATCTTCCCATGGTATAAGTCTAGGTAGTAGTTGTGATTGTTGATTTGGAAGTTCAGGATCACTTAGGAGACACTTGGTGAGCACCGACAACTCCAGATATACTGCAGTCTCCTTCTTTTTGGTGGGCGTCTTTTGTATCCAGACATTGGCCCTGTATAATGTAATAGCTTGTATATGTAGGAGAATTCCTTGTTATGTATCTTATTATTATGTATATATATGAGTATGTTCTTGTGTCTATTGTAGCTCTGTACAGTTGACTTCTAGGTTCTGGGTAGAGTGTGTTGGTTTATTCAGGCATATCTAGTATTGTTGTGACTAGTGATTTAGGACAGGTACTCTGGGGTTGGGAATTGGCTTGCCTGTAGGTGGGATTTCACAAGTGCCATCATGAGTGGGACTGAGTCGTGACAGGAGTGATATTATACCACTTATTAATTGTCGCGTAAATATATTTTGTATAATCTATTAACAATTATCCAATTTATATGAAGAAAGTTCCATGAGTATAGTATGAAACATAATTTGCGAAACTGTAGCTTCTTTTGTCTGTAAGTTTCAGTAATTGGTTAGTTATGAAACTTTCACTATTTTCAAAGTTATAGATTATTTTAGGATTTGGGTCTCTGGCCAGACGATGATTTATTAATAAAATGACCCAAATGGCCACAAAATATTTTTGGGCCTCTGGCCTTACGAATACTCCTTTGAATTTACTATTGGAGGCTCTTTCTCTTTTACCATTCAGACATGAAGATGAAATAAAATCATTCAACTCATAAGAATGAAAATGTAATACCCCATAAATTAGAAGGTTGGAATAAGAATGAAAATGTAAAAGTTTGATTTTTGATTCGAGCACCACGAGCCTAGTCTGTAGATAGTTCTATGAGCCATAATAGAGTCTTGTGGATGCCACTTATACTTTGAAAAAATTTTGGAAAAATTTTGAAGATCCATAAGTGCCTCCTACTAGTCGTATTTTGATCCATGACCTATAAACAATGGTCATGGATAGGGCTAGTGGTTGGATGGAAAAATTAGGGTCTTAGTATTTGGTTTACAATCCAATAGGATAAGCTCATACAAAAATATACAAGTCATAGTGAGGATTCATAGATGGATAGTGACAGATTAAAATTTTGGTTATGTATGAAAGGTGTCTACGAGGGATTTTCACGAGTCATAAAAGTCACATAAGTCATAGATTGGGGTCATAAAATTGGATAGCAAATGTCAATAGCTAAAGTTTTGGTGGATAGGTTCGATTAGGGGTAACCATGAACTATGTAAGGAATTATGGGTCTTAATAAGAGTTTGTGATTTGGATAGTAAGGCACAAAAATTTTGCTTAAGTGTTAGATGATTCCACAGAGATTTCTATAGGTCGTAAAAGACAGGATGGACCCATAGAGTTGGTTCATAGTTGAGATCTCGAGAGGATGATTTTGGGCCAGAAATCCATGAGACCTCTTATACGATCTGTAGACAAGTCTATGAACTATAGAAGTGTCTTGTAGATTCAAATCGAAAAAATTTAATGAGGGATATTTTTATCTTATCCTATCTTCGTCACCTCTAAACTACATTGTATTTTCCCTATAATTGTCCCATACCAAGGAATAAAGCTCAAGAGATGATAATGATCAATGCATCATTTAAAACATGGTTTGAAGCAACATAATCATCATAACTCATCATATGCATATCTATATGGTAGGATACCATAATCGATATTTAAGACCATGCGGCTACTACATGGAAAACAATGTATCTACCTATGTTGGCATGAGGAGACCACTTGCTATATAGAATTCTATTAACTTATGTATGCATATCTTAAACTTTAGCTTTTGCTATTGTAGATCCACTATACTTAGCCTACAAGGGCTCCTATGGTGGCATATAGTTAATGAGACAAGAGGTTGCTCCTAAGGTATCATGACCCAACTTTATGGGTCATGGTTGCGCCTACCTTACCACTAATAGGCAAGCCTAATCTTGGCCCAGAACATCTAGTAGTGGGCACAATAGAAACAATTAAAAAAGGACTAATATAAGGCCAAATCAACATTGGATGCATATACAAAATAACCACAACAAAATACCCCTCCTAGGACTTTGAAGTCACATGTACAGAACTACTATAGACACAATACAATATACTCACCCATAGTATCTCTCTCTCTATATATATATATACAGAAACATAATAATATATGTCATAACCCAGATCTAAGGTCTGGGAGTGACATGGCGAATAGGAACTCAAGAGTCCCCAAAAATGCCTCAAAGTATCCACATTCACATCATCGATTTGGAAGCATATTAAAGGTAGTAAACACATAGTTCTAAGGGAGGGGAAAGTAGGACAGATGCTATGGGGATGTCATAGGGATATGGATTAACATGGATTCAGATAACATATAGCACATAAGGACTAAGGGGTGGGTAAGTATGACTCACTCTATGGGGGCAATATAGGACTTAGGATCTTCCACATTTCCACATCATAATATAATCACATGTCATAATACTAATAATCAATCTATAATAACCATATCGAATAGGTAGTCATAATCATAATCATTGAATATAACACTTAGAATATAACCGTACAAAAGTTGACAAGATTTCCAAAAATGCCTCTAGTCTTGAGATAGGACGGGGGCCAAGACATGACCTGGGCTAACCCTCAAAGTAATTAACATAAACGAAAACAACATAGGTATATGAATGGTGGCTTGTCCTTAAAAGTTAGAACTCATCACCATAAATATCTCAAATCCGATCTAGACATCAAACGGTGGATGAAGGTTGTGTTCGATCCCTACATGGTTAGATCAAGTAGGCAAAAGTATGCGTCAGTACGTTTGAATGTACTAAGTGTGGGGGCATACAATGCATATGACTTGTCAAACATACATTCAATGTTAGATGACAAGGGCACATAATATAGAAAGAGATATATAGCAACAAACAATAATCTTACATTATGCCATGAAATCCACGATTCATGAAATGTCAAGATTCTTATATATAGTGGGGATGAGACCTCAATCGACATATAAGATGAAGCGAGCTATTACTTGGAATCTTAAAGTTATTTCCACGCTAAAAAGAGGTGGTCTATTTGCCAAAGGTAAAACATACTTCTCCTTATGGGCATCCAATTTTGGAGAAGTAACCTTCCTTATGGACCTTCCATTTCGGATAGAATTTTCATATCATTTCTAGCGGGTCATGCCTCAACTAATGGGATGAGCCTCAGATCTCAATGTCTTGTAACGACACCTTACGGGCCTCCCATTTTGGTGAGGATTATCATATTCATATACCTATGCTGGCACATACCTCAAAAGAGTGGAAGAGGACCCTTGGGGATAACTCTGACGCCTCCAAACTCAACGGTGCTAATTCATCATCACATAAGAATACATATATGTATACATGCTTTCAAAAGAGAGTAGTCATTTTAAATCATTTCAATGCATACTTGGGCTTAAAAGCTAAACATTCTTCATAATCATTCATACTTGGGCTCAAAAGCCAAATTATAATTCATATTATACTTTTCATGCATAGGAATAGCCCATTCACAATATCCAATAAGGTGTACATATCCAATATGCTCAAAAGTCAATATCATAGACATTTGCGTGATAACATTCTTGTCATAACCATATGAATGCGCTTAACCCACCAATTTATTTTGGTAAACATAAGTGGACTTAACCCACTAATTCATTTTCATCAAAATCCAATGCTCGTATATGTAAATGCCATGAATGATATAAAAATAGCATGGGTAATGGAGATTCATACTTGAATCGATAATATAATTAGAAATTCAAGTAAATTCATTAGTAAATTCACATTTAGATCATACTTTAGATTATCCATGCATAAATCAACATTTAAAAGGGACAATGCATATTCAAATCCTCATAGTATGCATGCAATTCATCATAGTAAGGCTTAAATCACTTTGAAAACATCAATTAAACATAGTCCATATCTCAATTGAATCAAATAAACAATTATTTAAAAGACTCATATTCAAAGTAAGCTTGCACTTCGTAAATCAAAGGGTAAAAAGTGTTTAGTTTCTTCATCGTTGAAAGAGACCATGAATCAATCGCACATACCTTAACTAACCAAGAAGAAATAGGAAGAAATTTGATGAAGAAGAGAGTCTTTCCTTATTCTTCAAGACAATCCTCCAAGGGTCTTTTTAGGGGAGTTCTTAAGAGAGAGGGTTTAAATATAATTCTTAGTATGAGAATGAATTTGAATGAGGGAGGAAGAGTATAGGTCATTTGAATGTCTTAGGATGGCATAGAAAGTCACAAAAGTCCCTTAGGAGTAGCCATAATTACAAAAAAAAAAATATTACTGAAATGGAATAAGAATTATTGCTAGTAGTTCCATGAGAAGGTCTCATGGTCTGTGCAAGGTCACACCGATTGTGAGAACTTCCATGAAGCCTCACTTACCCAAAATAAAGAGGACACAAATTAGGTGGATACGTTGGAAAGCTAATTCACAGAGCATCAATTTGGTATGTTGTAGGCCACCCAATTTTTTTGTGCTAAGAGCTATGACTATTTAAAGTTCACCCTTCTATCGGTTCTTGTGAAAAGCTTAGCCAATGGAATTCCTTGGAATTTAGCTTGATGTAGGAGGTCCATGATGACTTTAAACCAATTAAATAAGCTTGTATTGAGGGGCTTGAAAGTGAATTTAGCTTGAACTTGATGGTTCCATGGGAATCCTACGATTAGAGCTCGAAAGAGGATTTAAAAAGTGTTTGAGCGAGTGGATAAGAAGCTAAGTATTAGAATAAGAACAAATAGTAATGAGGGATATAAACTGATTTAAGGGTCTCATATAGGGATTACAGGGTCTATGCAAAGGCACACAAATTATATCCTCTCCCATGAAGCCATACTTAGGAAAATTCTCACTGACGAAGTTCCGAGACGGTGATTCCATATTTAGAAAATTTTCATACCGACACTCATAAAGAGGCGCATACGGACCACGAAAGGTCATACAGACCATATGTGGTTTTCAGGGCCAAGACTACATCACACAAGCCACCACTGATGTTCACAGTAAAGCGATCGCAGCCAAGTATGAACCAAAGGTTAGGGTCGAATCCACAGGGAATACAGGGCTTGATTATGTTGATCCGCTAACAATTATTTCAAGCATCGATCACTATATTCTCTAAAATGGGGGGTTTTGTGATTTAAAATGAGGAACAAAAATAAACACTATGCTATTTACGCAAGAAGATAATCAAATTGAGACACAACTTGTGAATTATGTTCCCCATGAATCGTTGACTCAATTACCCTAGACAACATGACTCTAATTAGGAAATCACATGCAGGATGGTAACTTAGGTTCTTCCAGCTCTCTTGTGAAGGTGAAGGTCAAATTTCACCATGGCGCTTAGTCGGCAACCATGACGTGCCCACTAACCGCTACCCATTGTCCCAGTCAACCTTCCCTTAGTCAGGTTTGGTTGATTAAATGAGAACACATCAATCGAATCCTGTCATTTACTTTCCTTTTATATTCATCACTACCTTGGTGGGGATTGTGATAGCAGGTAGGGTTTGGTGTTGGCCACTACCAAACAACATTCAAAGTGAAGGAAAATAAACAATACATGCAAAAACCCCATCAAAGAAATACACAAATTCTAGATTATTTCAAGTAAACTACTCATCGTTCCCACAACCGTAAGTTGTAAGTGCTTAGTGTTAGAACCCATATTTCATGCATTGGAGCAATTAGAAAAATTTGGGACCAAAGGTGGAATTAACTGGAAGTTGAATTTTTAGTTGTTACTAGAGCCAAAGTTTGACTTTGGTCAACATTTGGGGTTCGGAAGATTGAATTGGAATTCTTAAAATTTTGACAATTCCAGATGGTCAAACTAATACTAGAATTGGTTTTGCTGCAATTTTTGGAGCTTCTGAGAATATTTTTAGTTTTTAAGTCTGAAACTAGTTTAAATGAGTTTTCTCAGGTTTTGGGTCAAGGAGACCTCAATTGTAAATTCTGATATTTCCATTGGATCTGGAACGTTGAGTTTGGGCTAGGAGGACCTTTTGTTCAGTTCCAGGGCTTTCTTGTGATTTGACCTTTCGATAGTTTTCAATATTGAGAAGTGGGACCCATAGTAGAATAAAACGATCTCCGTTAGAAATTTTGACTACACCATTAACTCCAAAATGTTGTTTCTAATAAGATTTCATATATGGATTGTATTCTTTGGACTTCAGATGAGGCAGAAACATCGAAATTAAGTTTGAGCAGTGGGCGAAAAGTAAAAGGTGGGGCCACGTGGTGCAATCAGATGCTGCCACATGACAATCACTGCAGCAACATCATAACATTTCCTAAAAGATTTTCCTAGCTTCAAACCCCATATCTCTCTCAATTGTGATCCGATTGGGTGATTCAAAAAGCCAAGTTGTATAATTTTCTGAGGAGAACAACGTGGGAGCTTCAAAAATTGATTTTGGTGCATTGTTTGATGTAAAAATCATTATTTACTACTGCATTTTTAATATGGTCCAAAAACTTTATCATGCGATTTTTTCTTCATATTAGCTCCCTTTTCGAAATGGTTTTTGCTACTGAATTCCTTATCACTTGGGAAATATTTTCACTTAAAAATTTCTAGATTCAGACGACCTTTTCTGGCAATGAAATATTTGGACCATTTTATCCTTTTCACCCGAATTAACTGATTTTAGTGTCGTTAGGTTCGTTATATATTTATGATGCTATATTTAAAATTTTTTTGGTGAATTGGAGTGTTGTTGTAATTGTTATGGATCGATTTGAAGGTTATTGCATATCTAATGATATTTGGATAAGAATGAGAATCACATTGTTAAAATATAAAAAGTAGGGTTCTCGGGTTTAGAGACTATTCTTGGCTAGATTGGAGAAAAGTTTGGATTATTGGAAGTGTTATGTGATTTGGTTAGAATGTCCTTAAATATTATCGATATGGATTCGGGTTAGTATTTGAATGTATAAGCATTGATATTGGCTTAAAGGTAAGCCGTTGAATCAAATTTTTGGATATTGTTGAATAATGAAAAAAAAGAGCTATTATTGTTATGTTAATTTTTGGATTGGCTATTGTTGTTGTTGTTAATTGATTTGGCCAAGTTAAATTCTCGGGGTGGCCTATTTTTAGGGGAAGTGCTGCCCAAATTTCTGTAGAATTAAGGGCAAAGTTGAAATTTAATGCCCACAAAATCTTTAGCTAATTGTGTAGCATTTTATGACTTGTTGTATACCTTGGTCAGTCCAAAGTATAAGTTGAAATTAGGCTTGCATTGGATTATTTTTTAGAGCATTTGAGGTATGTAAAGCAATCTTTCTTTTTGGCATGTCTTAGTTAAAATAGGCTATGATACGTGCCTCGAGGAAACACTATTCTCACAATATGAGCTTGTGTACGATCCATACTTGTTTCTCGGTACTCTTATGTTAATATGTCATAACATTGATTTTTATACCTTGGATTTCATAAGTTGCAAAGGATTTGTAAAATTTGATTAGTTTGGAAAGAATCTATCTTTTAAACGATTTTGAAACTACTAATGTCCTTAACTTTTACAGAAAGGCTCGGATTGCTTTGAAATTACTCGTAGGTGTTTGTATGATCTAGGATAAGTACATTCTTCGTATGTTTAGCCATTTTGGGTCTCCACCTCCATGAGTCCCGTGACACCCTTTTATGCAATTTCGATAACTTTTGAAAGAATATGTAATAATTATTATTCTGATTTCAAACATAGCTATTTTACTTATCTTTTGGATTTATGACAAGGATTTTATGCATATGATTACCTTGGTGGGGATTGTGAATAGCTATTTTACTTATCTTTTGGATTTATGACAAGGATTTTATGCATATGATTACTCACTACTCTACTCGTGCCTACTATGATATCGTTTACCAGTACCTGGGCCGATTGATTATCGTGCGCATTATGATATACTCTAGAGTTATGCTGTGTTTGGGTGAGTACAGGGACGACGATACGTAATGTCTGGCTCACTTGTATATTATGCAGTGTTTGGTAATATACTATGTTTGGGTGAGTACAGGGACGGTGATACTTAATGCCTGACTCACTTGGATTTTCTGTTGTGTTTGGGTGAGTACAGGGATGACGATACGTAATGCCTAGCTCACTTATGCTATATCCGTGATGTGATATGTGACGGGGATTCAGAGATTTGAAACTTTCTGGTGTATGCTATATGGCGCCATTGACGGGCGGGCGACCATCATTCATGTGCTCTAGGCATGATTTGTATTTTGAAAGTAAATATTTTAATATTTTTGATATACATTTGCTTTCCATACTTTTGTTTTAATTATCATTCAGATTTATGTTCTGTATTCCCTGCTTTACATATTCAGTACATATTTCATATTGACCTTCTTCTTCGGGGGCTACGTTTCATGCCCGCAGGTACTGATGTACAGCTTGGTGATCATCTAGCTTAGGATACCCTTCTGCTATTTGGAGCGTTCCCTCTATTTCGAAGCCTACTTTTGGTATACTTATTCGTTCGTTGCATTGCATATATTTGTTCAGGGGTACGGTGGGGCCCTGTCCCGTCCTATGATTTTCGTTAGTTTATTTTAGAGTTCTGTGGATATATATATGTGTGGGTTATGCCTAGTCCGTATGATTAGATCTGTATGATGTGTATGTTAAGCGGATTTATCCGCCATGGCAGCCTTATCGACCTGCATATGTATATATGATGTTCTGTTGGTTCTGCATTGCGTTTGCTTGTATTTTTCGAGTGCAGGATAATTTTGGATAGTTTGTAAAACAAAGGAAACTTTGTCAAATTTTTTTTGTAAATATAAGTCATCTATTTGTAATTTAGCGTTGTCAAATTCGGGCACTAGTCATGGCCCACGGGGCTGGGTCGTGATAGAAGTGGTATCAGAGCAGTTCATCCTCGGAGTATCCACAGACCGTGTCTAGTAGAGTCTTGTTTATCGGTGTGTCGTGCACCACATCTATAAACAGGAGGCTACAGGACATTTAGGATGTTATTCTTTCTTTCTGATCTTAGATCGTGCGATAGAGTGATGTTAGTAGGATGACTCCTTTTCTGACAAAATATTTTGTTTCCAGCGATGCCTCCGAGAAAGACCACAGTTGCCCAGAGGGACAAGTCTGCAGCGGTAGGTGAGACCAGTCGAGTTCATAAAGACTGTTTGGTACTTATTTATGGCCGCTGCACTATGACCAATCTGGTAAAGTTAGATATGACTGAGTTCAATATGATTATGGATATGGATTGGCTAGCTTCTTGTTATGCTAATGTTGATTGTCAAAAGAAGATAGTCCATTTCCAATTTCCAGGGGAACCAATTATTGAGTGGGCAGGTAATATTGCATCGCCGAGGGGTAAATTTATTTCATACTGCAGGGCAAGAAAAGTGATCAGAAAAGATTATCTTTATCATCTGGTCTGTGTGCATGATTTAGAGGCAGAGGCACCAACTCTTCAGTCAATCCCAGTCGTCAATGAATTCCCAGACGAGTGTCCAAGTCTTTCTCCCGAGCAAGAGATAGAGTTTGCTATAGTTTTGCTGCCAGACATTCAGCCTATTTCTATCCCTGCGTACAAAATGGCACCAGCAGAATTAAAGAAATTGAAAGAACAACTGAGAGATCTATTAGAAAAGGGTTTTATTCGGTCTTATACGTCACCCTGGGGAGCTTTGGTATTATTTGTGAGGAAGAAAGATGGATCATTGCGGATGTGCATTGATTATCGATAGCTGAATAAGGTATTGATAAAGAATAAATACCCCCTTCCTAGGATTGACAATTTGTTTAACCAGTTGCAGCGAGCTAAATGTTTCTTGAAGATAGACCTACGATCAAGTTACCACCAGGTGCGAGTATGGGAGGAGTATATTCCCAAGACAGTATTCAGGACCCGATACAGGCATTATGAATTCAGAGTTATGTCTTTTGGACTGACAAATGCTTCGACAGTTTTATGGATCTTATGAATCGGGTATTCAGACCATTCTGGATATGTTTGTTATTGTATTTATTGATGATATTCTGGTTTACTCGCGGTCAGAGAAAGATCATGCCGATCATTTGAGGATGGTTCTTGGTACTCTTTTCTGGTCTATTCTCAGTCAGAAGAGGAGCACGCAGATCATTTGAGGATGGTACTTGGCATACTTCGGCACCATAAATTATATGCTAAATTTTCTAAATGTGAATTCTAGTTGTCTTCAGTGACATTTCTGGGGCATATTATATCTACTGACGGCATCTGGGTAGATTCCCAAAAGATTGAGGCCATAAAGAATTGGCCTAGGCCTACGACGCCGATAGAGGTGTGTAGCTTCCTTGGATTGGCTGGTTATCATCGAAGATTTGTGGAGAAATTTGCTTTTATTTAAGCGCCTTTAACAAGGCTAACTCAAAAAGGAGTGAAATTCTAGTGGTCTGATGCTTGTGAGCGTAGCTTCCAGTTGCTGAAGGAGAAGTTGACTACAGCTCCAGCCCTGACTCTTCCTGAGGGTCCAGATGGATATGTGATTTATTGTGATGCCTCTAGTATTGGTTTGGGGTGTGTGTTGATGCAGCACGATAGGGTGATAGCTTATGCTTCCCTGCAGCTCAGGAACCATGAAAAGAATTATCCTACTCACGATTTGGAGCTAGCTGCGGTGATTCATGCCTTGAAGATGTGGAGACACTATTTATATGGGGTTCACGTTGATATTTATACCGATCATAAGAACCTTCAATACATCTTTAGATAGAAGGAGTTGAACTTGCGGCAGCGGAGGTGGTTAGAGTTACTAAAAGATTATGATATTGACATTCTCTACCATCCTGGGAAAGCTAATGTTATGGCGTATGCACTTAGCCGCAAGTCCATGAGTAGTTTAGCGGACACGCCTTCAGAGAGGAGAGAGATGGCCTGCGATATTCATCAGCTGGCTAGTCTTGGAGTTCGTTTGGGTGATTCTAGAGACGTTGGGGTTTCTGTTTGAGGTATGGCTGAATCTTCAATTATAGAAGAGATTAAGCAGCATTAGTATGAGGATCCTATTCTGGCAGTACAGAGATACATCCCTTAGAAAGGGAAATACCCCGCTTGAACTTACCTCTGATGGACCATTATTACTCAGGAGCAGGTTATGTGTACCTGATGTTGTAGGTTTACGGCGTCAGTTTATGGCTGAGGCACATTATGCCTATTATTCTACTCACCTAGGGTCGACAAAGATGTACCATGATCTAAGATATTTATATTGGTGGGATGGTATGAAAAGAGACATAGCAGAGTTCGTCGCTCAGTGTCCAAATCGCCAGCAAGTTAAAATTGAGCTCCAGAAGCCCGGTGGGCTACTGTAGGAGATGGAAATACCAACGTGGAAGTGGGAGATTATTAATATAGATTTTATTACAGGTTTACCTCCCACTCCACGGAGGTATGACTCCATTTGGGTTATTGTTGATCGACTGACAAAATCAACCCATTTTCTTCTGGTCCTGACTATCTACTCAACTGAGGATTATGCAAGACTTTATATCAGGGGGATTGTGCT
>DF358365.1:45110-56056 GCA_000787875.1 Solanum virginianum
GATCGAAATAGCTCGCAATATCATGTGGTTGTGCTCTCTGGTTTTTGAAAAAAAAATATTTTAGAGTCGCCATCTAATTTTAAGGAAAATATTAGGAAATCAATATAAGAAAATGTAATTGTAGACTCTGTTTTGATTTGCGAAAACTAGTAAAATTCTAGGTAAGAATTTTGGTTACTCGAGGGGAAGGTGTTAGGCATCCCTCAGAGCCTATCCGAAGATAGTCCTCAAACTTAGCTTAGGAAAATAAATTGTGATAAATTATTCAATTATCTTTCTTAAAATTAGTGATTAAAAAAATCATTAATTATAAAAAGAACAAAAATACAAGGTATGTCATATGTATTGTCTATAATATTTGTGAAAAAACTATAATAATGATATATTTACTATTGACACCTGAGTAAGTAAGTAATAAATAAATAAACTGTAGATATAATAAAGTTTAGAAAATATAGACGTACGTTTGAAATCAAATAGAATAAATGAGAATATGAAGACTTATTATGATCAATATGTTGAAATGTTTGGGTATGAAAACTTACTACTTTATTTACGAAGTAAATAAATAAGATAATAGATAAGATGCAAAATATAAAAATATACGGAAATTGAGTAAGATTAAGTAAGAGTGATATTTTAATAGATAAATGGATGATAGCATAACATAAAGTGAGGCAATGTAAAAAAAAAATGTTAAACTTTATACAAAGCTTATTGTCTTATATATATTTATGATGAAATAAAATATGGTTATGAATGCTGTTAAAAATATATGCAAATTCAGTATTTTATTTATGTATAGTGATAAAATGACAATAACTATACATTGTAAAAATGATAAGATATAAAATCTTACGTTTCATATATAAGTAACTAATATTTGTAGAAGGATAATAATATGACTGATGTAAAATAATATACCAAGTGTAGAAAAAAATAAAAATATATAACTTATATATGACATATACATTTACATACCTTGTATATTTTGAACCTGTTGAGAAAAATCTAGAATTTTGAAACAAAATACCTAAGTCGTATTTAGTTTAGAATTATATAACAGTGTCATTGTAAAGTAAGTGACCGAACAAAATATGATAGACCAAAATATATTATTATTTTAGGAGATCAACTAAAGGAATTTAAATTGACCCAAATGGTAACGTTACGTTGTATTTCCAGAAAATCAAATTTAAAATCTCGAGTGGCCTAATTATTGGGATTTATTCTACAATTATGTTGGTTTTATAAAATATAGGGTCAATGTTCATTACGATAAATAACTCATTCCTAAAAGTGATTATTTGGGCCTTTGATTAGTTTGAAATACTAAAAATTTAAGATAAATTTTATAAAAAAAACTTTGGCCTATTTCAACACTTTTAAACAATGATTATTAAAATATTTGTCAAGATTATGCATCGTCAACACTAGACTCGTTAGACTCTATAAAATTAAAAAAAAAATGTTGTCCTATTTCAACACTTTTAAACAATGATTATAAAATATTTGTCAAGACTATGCATCGTCAACACTAGACTCGTTAGAGCAAGTAACACTAATTTACAACATAATCTTCAACAACAAAAGAAAGTTAGCCAGTGTATCAAGATTCACATAAAAAATATTAATTGATTGGTATGAGAAGAAAATATAATCAAACGACAACGGGGAAGACCAAGAAACATTGACTCCTATTTTACGAGACTCCGAGTGGTGATCCTAGTAGCTGCTGGCTCATATTTTGAACCAAAATGAGTTTCAAAGTGAGAACTTCCGCTCTCCGATTATACATGAAACATACGAGGAGAAAATGAATTAATTTATATTCATAACGATAATAAGAATTGCAACAAAATGAAAAACAATTAAAACAGAACACAAAGTTGAGCGTGGATGAGTTACCAGAAAGTTTAATTAATTTCAACTTTCCAGATGTAAAGGAAAACATTTAAAGGAAGCAGCAAATTAAGCCAATAGTCATTTTAATTAAATCACAAAGTACACCTAGAATTAAACTAGAATTCAAAATAATATTGATGAAAACAAAAGGGGGTCATTTTTGCCAACTAAGTGAACATTGGATTTCCACTATGGGACCTAAGAACTTAAAAAGTATCAAGTCATTTTCTATCTTATTCAATCAAATTATGAAGAAGAAAGAGAGAGAAAAAATTATCCCATATAATCAAATATATTCTTCATTTGAAGATTTTCCAATAAAAGATCTGAGGTAAGTATTTCAAAGATAATTCTATAAGCAAAACAAGGACGCAATAAGTTAGAATGTAAAGCCAAACATGGGCATATATAAAGTTTAAACAAATCTAAAGTTAAGACCATGATATATAGCAAGAATCTAACATGAAAAAACAATAAGGGAGGACAAACATTTGAATTTGAACCCAAATATATAATACATTTTCTTTAGGGTAGTAGCAAGAAGAATATATCAAAATAATATTCTACCAACATGAAATGCTAAACTGAAAATCACCAAAAGGAAAGAACTAAAACTAAATTTCACCTTCATCAAAGAAAGAAAATATTTACAGGCAACACCAAGAATAGATGCAAAATAAGTTGAGCACAAGAAAGGATTTACCTTGTATTAGGCAGGAAACAAGGGCTTCGACGTCAAGGATTCCGGTCACCACTTTCTCCAAATCCAAACTTGAAGCCAAAAAAAGGCCAAATAATTCCAAATTGTGTTGCTAGAAGTATATTTCTGTTTATTTTTCCAGATGAACTCACTGTGGTTTTCGATCTGTGCTTGGGGTCCATTTCTATAGGTCAGAACCCTTTATTTATAGGCAAATTCGGACTTAAGAAGTGTGAATTCGAATAAAAATTTGAAGAGTTTTCCCTCTAAAATCAGAATAAGGAAAAGAAGATCTTTCGAATCTTACCAATTTCCATGATTTTGGCTCTAAACAGAAATTATGCCAGTGATGGCAGGGGGTGATTTGAAAGGAAGGAAAGACAATGCATTTATGGTAAGGATACGAATTGCATGTGTTAGAGATTTGGAAGGAGAAGAAAATTGTGAGGAAAAAACATAAATGAAGAGAGTTGAGGTGTAACATATCTTGTTCAAGACAGCTAAGAAAGAATAAAATAATTTCTCCCTTGGTCAAGTTTTGCCCTTGTTTTTAGTAAGTAAATGTACTTTCCTACTCCCCTTGTATCACTTTGTTGTGAGGAAAAGATATTTTATATTATTAAAAATACTAATATTACTCAAAAAAACAATTTACCATTACAATGCGTCGAAAGGCATTTATGGTAAATGCGAAAATAACTATTTAACCGAAATTGACTCATCATTTTAAAATGATATTAAAGAGTCAATAAAAGAAAATAATAAATATTTATATATACATGCATATATACGTGCTATCATTTTTATACGAAATAATTTTCGCAAAATAATCTATCAAATAATATGAAAATTTTATCAACAACAATAATAATAACAATAACAATAACAACAATAATAATAACAATAAGAATAATAATAACAATAACAATGACAAGAACAAGAACAACAACAAGAAGAACAACAACAACAACAAGAACAAGAGCAAGAAGAAGAAGAACAACAATAACAATAACAATAGCAATAATAACAATAATAATAACCACAACAACAACAATAATAATAATATAGCAATAATAGTAGTAATAATAATAATAACAATAATAACAAATGTAATAAGAATAACAATAATAATAATAACAATAACAATAATAATAACAATAATAATAACAATAATAATAATTATTATTATTATTGTTATTAGTATTGTAATTGTTATTATTATTGTTATTATTATTGTTGTTATTATTGTTATTGTTATTGTTATTGTTATTATTGTTAATGTTATTACTGTTATAATTATTATTATTATTATTATTATTATTATTATTATTATTATTTATTATTGTTATTATTATTAACAACAACAACAACAACAATAATAATGAAAAAGAAAAAAGAAAGATCTCGTAAGATTCTTTATTATCTTTTTTATTTATTTATTTAAAGAAAACTTTTTTTAAAAAAAAGGGGGATTTAATTAATTAAATACGGCAAACCAAAATTGGATGTCAACAACATTCAAGATGAGAAAAGAGCTTTGGAAATCCCACTCGAAGTGTGTGCTGCTGAAAGAGATCTTTTTGATGAATAAATTTTTAAATTAAAAAATATCTTAAAATGCTCAAAAGTTTTCCAGTCTTAATAAAGAAATCAAGTCAATTGGCTCAAACTAGTCGACTCATTCTCAAAGTGAATACTATAGTCTGTCTAGATCTGATGAATCTGGCAAAAGCTCATGCTATTATTGTGGTAAAACTTGTCACTCCTATTCCAAGTGCAGATTTTGTCTCTGAACCAACTAATATGGTTAGGAAAGTAAACAATAACCCTAACAAAAAAGACCCAAAACACATTGGGTACCTAAAAACAAGTGATCTTGTTTTGCAAGAACTCCACGTTAAATCAAAAGAAAAATGGTATCTTGATAGTATATGTTTAAATCACAAGACAGGCAACAAAAATTTGTTCAAATCTGTTGCTGACTTTTATGGGGGAAAAATTCAGTTTGGTGACAATTCAATTGAAACTGTCATTGGTATTGGAACTATCTCTTTTAAAAAAACTTGTGATATTACTAATGTTTATCTTGTGAAGGGTTTAAGGTACAACCTATTAAGTATCAGTCAACTAGGTGCATTATTGAGAATATATCAGGAAAGGAAATTCTTCCAGGAAGCAGGGACAAAAATGTTTACATTTTGGACTCAGTCAAAAGTTCAACAAACCATATTTGTCTGGCATCTATCTAAGAAGATCTATGGATGTGGCATAAAAAATTAGGTCATGCAAATATGAGATTAATTGAAAAGCTCGCAAGACTGGAACTGGTAATTAGATTAACAAAGCTAGACTAAACAGAGGATCATATTCGTGATGCTTGTGAAATGGCTAAGCAAACAAGGAACTCTTTTCAGTCTGAGGATATTGTCTCTACTGCAAAACCTCTTCAACTCCTTCACATGGATCTTTTTGGCCCAACTAGAACTTCATTATTGTTGATGATTATTCCATTTTACTTGGGTTATGCTTCTAGCTAATAAGGATGATACTTTAAAAATTTTTGAGTTTTTTTGCAAGAAAGTACAGAGAGAAAAGGGTTACTACATTACTTCTATCAGAAGTGATCATGGAGGAGAATTCAAAATCAGAACCTTTGCAAACTTTTGCAATGAAGAAGGGTACTCACATAACTTCTTTGCTCCTCGCTCTTCTCAACAAAATGGAGTAGTTGAGAGAAACAACAGAACTCTTCAAGACATGGCTAGAACCATGATATGTAAACACTCTTTTACTCACCATTTCTTGGTGGAAGTAGTAAGTATGGCTTATCATATTCTTAACAGGTGTCTAATCCGACCCATTCTCAAGAAAATACCATACGAACTATGGAATGAGAAGAAACCAAATATCAGCTACTTTTATCCATTTGGCTACAAATGCTTTTTTCACGATAATGGTAAGGATAATCTAGGTAAATTCGACCCTCGCAGTGATGAAGGTATCTTTCTTGGTTATTCTCACTCTAGTAGAGCATATCGAATTTCTAACAAATGTACCTCCACTGCATACATGTTGTCTTTGATGAATGTAACCCTATTTCTGAGAAAAGATGTAGTTCTGATGATGAAGATTCTATTAACAATAATACAACAACTTCACAAGCAGTTGCAGAAAGGATTAATAAACTACTATTGAAGAAAGTCAAGTAGTAGTAGAAGCAGTTTCTAATGAATAGAGAAGTGAGCCCGACTACCTCAGAAAGTTTATCATCGGTGATGCTAATGATAGAATGAGCACAAGGGCATCGAGTAAAAGAAATGCTAACATGACTCTTATTTCTCAACTTGAACCTAAAAAGGTTGAAGAAGCACCAAAAGATAATGACTGGGTAAAAGCAATTAAGGAAGAGCTGGATCAATTTGAAAAGAATCAGGTCTGGACTTTGGTTCCTAAGCCTAAAAATATCACTATCATCGAGACAAAATTGGTATTTAGAAATAAGCTAAACGAGGCTAGAGAGGTGACTAGAAATAAAGCCATACTTGTAGCTCAAGATTACTCTCAACAAGAAGGAGTCGACTATGACAAAACTTTCGCCCTTGTAGCAAGGCTAGAGTCTATTCGAATTCATCTTGCTTATGCTACTTTTAAAGGTTTTAAACTTTCTCAAATGGACATTAAAAGTGCCTTTTTAAATGGATTTATTGAAGAAATTTTTGTAAAACAGCCTCCAGATTTTCCTTACCATGTGTTTAAATTGTCAAAGGCTCCCTATGTACTCAAACAAGCTCCCAGAGCTTGGTATAAGTGTCTAAGTAAATTTCTCTTATCCCATGGTTTTTCACGAAGAAGCATTGACACCACCCTGTTTACTATAAAATCTTCCTCAGACAATATTATTATTCAAATTTATGTTGACGATATTATTTTTGGAAGCACTAACCCTGATTTATGCAAGGATTTTACCAACCTTATGTAAAGCGAATGCGAAATGAGTATAATGGGTGAGTTAACCTTATTTCTGGATCTTCAAATTTTTCAAACTGATCAAGCAATTTCATTTGTCGAATTAATTATACCTTGAAATTTATGCAAAAATTTGATATGGAAAATTCTAAAGCCATCGGTACTCCTATGAATCCCTCCTGCAATCTGGATCTTGATCCTAATGGTAAGAGTGTTGATGAATCCAAATATAGAGGTATGATTGGTCTTTCCTTTACCTCACTACCAGTCGCCTTGACATTATGTTCAGTGTATGTAAGTGTGGTGGATTCCAATCATCTCCTAAAAGAGTCTTATTTAACTACTTTTAAAAGGATAATTCGTTATTTGGTTGGAACAATTTCATTCGGATTATGGTATGAAAGATCCTCTATACTTAATCTTTGTGGGTTCTCAAAATACAAATTATGCATGTGATAAAGTAGATCACAAAAGCACCAGTTGGTCTTGTCAATTCCTTGGAAACTCTTTAGTATCTTGGAATAGCAAGAAATAAAACTGCGTATCTATCTCTACCACCGAAGTTGAGTATGTCACCATTGGAATATGTTGTGCCCAGGTTTTATGGATAATTCAACAATTGAGTAATTATGATGTTTCTCTTAAACCTACTCAATCATTTTGTGACAACTCCAGTGCTATCTGTTTGACAAAAAATCTTGTGGATCATTCTAGGGCAAAGCATATTGATATCAAGCATCATTTTATTAGAGATTATATTTCAAATGGTAATGTTGAAATTATTTTTTTTAACTCTGAAGATCAATTAGTTAATATTTTTACAAAATCTCTCCTTGAAGAAAGATTTTGTAATATTAGAAAAGCCCTATATATTATTTCAAAACCAATTTAATTTTAGTAATCTTTACCTATTTTAATTGTGTATTTTTATGGTAATTATTACTAGAATTTATTGCTTGACTGCTGTAATTATTATTTTCCTTTTAATGCTTACATGCACAGATCTTCTTATTTATTACTTACCCTATTCTTTCCACCGTTTGGCGGATGCCTACTGACTTTTCCTTTCTTGTGTCAGTGTCTCTTCATTTTTCTCCCGCGTCCCATCACTTCTTTTCATGTCCTTTTTTCTTCATCTTCCCTTTCTTTTAATTGTTCTCTCTTCTTTCACCATTTTTCACTTTCTTCTCCATTGCCATCATGCCTCCGGGAAAAAGCTCTCTTTTCAAGGGAAAGGACATTGCCCACTCCCCTATTCCCAATGACTCTGAAAATTTCTCCTCCTCACTGTATCCTCCCTTCTCCGCCTCTCCTCTTTCCTCCACCATCAATCATTCGGCACCCCTTTTTCAGTCTAATGACTCCAAGAAGAAGTGTCATCTCAACTTTGATAAATCTCTAGATCTTAAGGCTGAGTTTTGGTACTCCTCCAATGAGACTCTATTTCAGTCTCTTAAATCTAAGAGTATGGTGCATGGATGCATTGTTGATCTCGATCTTCTTCTCTCTATATATTGCCCCATTAAAGAATTTTTTTAGTATCAAGGATAGGCTAAAATCTTCTCATCTACTCTAAAAGTGGTCTATGAACTCTTGGTTCGTCTCTTCTATGCAAATTTGCGCACCTCTAAACCTGGTGCAGTGGAATCTGTTGTCTTGGGCAAGTGTATTTTCCTTGACCCCGACATCTTTGATATTATTTTTGAAATCTCCTATTCTGGGTTCTTTGATTCTTTCAAAAATTTTTGGCCCTCTAATTTTGAAGTCTCCTTTGAAGAAGCCAAAAGGACACTGTCTTCCAATCCTTCTGGACCCTGTCCCTCTAATCTTTGGCCTAAGGATGTTTCTTTTGAGGCAAGAGTCCTTGCTCACATTGTGGTGACTACTCTTCTGCCTTGGGTTGGTTCCTTCTCCACTCTGTCTGTTCATGACACTTTTTTTTTACGTATTATCTCTTTTCAAAAAAATGATTCAAAATCTCCTTTTACATCCTTAACTACATGATTGACTCTACTATGATCCCTTTCTACCCTATGGAATGATTATCTCTAGAATTATGGAAGACAATCTGGTTTGTTTTGATAATGTCCCTTCTATTTCTGTGAAACAATGCTATAACTCTAGGGCTTTTAGGAGTATGGGTTAGGTGTTGTCCAATGATTCCTGGATTCTTAAATCTAACGCATCTGTTACTGCTCCCCTTGATTCTCCTACTCTCTTTCCACCTAATCATATTCCTTCTACCTCTCTGGACACCAAGATGCTTGAAGTACTGCTCTGTAAAATATCTGGAATTGATGCTAAGTTTGAAGCACTACAGGACCTCCTTCTCTCTAACCACTACAAAATTGATTCTGCTGCTAACTCTATTGAGAAATTTGGGCCATTGCTAAGAAGACTAGAGTAGATGCTGCTAAAATTTGCCTAAAACATGATCAAGTTATCAAAGAAGTTGTCAAAGTTGCTAAGAAAATTCAGACCAACATTGATGGCCTGACTACTACCCTTACTAATCTCTTTGAGAACTTAAAGACTGCGACCATCAATACTCGGACCTACTTTCTTCGCCTCCATGGATAACAATCTTAGTCTTTTTGCATGTTTTGTTTTTTGCTGATATAGCTTGTGTTGTGCTCTGGACATTATAAGTTTTTGCGGTGTTATATATTGGCTGCATTATGCTTCATTATATATCTTGTTTTGTTTGTTTTTCTCGGTTGTTTCCTTTTTGTTGATATCAAAGGGGGAGAATTACAAACACATTAGTCGACTAGAACTGCGAAAATTCAGAGGGAGCTCTCTACCTATTCCTATGCACTGAAGTAGGGGGAGACATCCTATTCGACTTAAACTTCAGAGAAGTTGACTACATCTTTACTATTATTGTCATCATCAAAAAGGGGGAGATTGTTAGTGCTAAATTTGTTTTGAATGATGACTGCTCACAAGAAATAAATCAAAAAGGGTAACATATCTCAACAAGGAGTAAAGACAAGCGATATTTGGCAAAGGTGATAGAATCTTGGCACAAAAGGAAGGAGATGATTTGTTGATGCTTCGGCAAATCAATCACAGATTTGATAGAGATCACTGCCAAGAATAGAATTTATGATTAAAGATAAAGATTGATAAAAAAAACTCAATAAATCAATTAGAAGATCAATACCAAGAATAGATTTAAGATTGAAACGAGTCAGCAAATCAATCAGAAGATTAGTACCAAGAATAGATCCAAGATTGAAGAAAATAACATCCTTCAAAGATCTGGATCAGGAACTAATCAAGGAATAAAAATCTAATTTTTCTGCCTTCCTAAAAAGCCTTACGATATTATTAGAATGGGGATTCATCAAAGCCTCAATTCAAGGTTCAACTTCCTTGAGTTGCCATCTCTTCTATATAAAGGAGGCATCCAGGATATCTCAAGGACATATAAGCCTACTGCATTTCAAGCCATTCTTTAAAGCTCTATATCTTTAGAAAATCGTTGTAATCTTTAGACTAGTTACTGTGAAAGAAAAAGAGAGAGAAAAAGAAGAAAAAATTGAAAAAGAGGACTGTATCAAAAGAAAAAGAAAAACACAAAAAAGGAGAGAAAATCTGAGTTTAGTTTTAAGTTCTATTTCTTGTAACCATCACTCCATTAAAGGCTTAAAGAGATATCCCTTGCAACCCAAGGGGACTGGAGCTAGGATTCACATTGAATCGGAACTAGTATAAAAACATACGGTGTTGAATTTTCCTTTTACGCACTTTAATTTTTTGCTTATTTATATATCTGCTTTATTTAGTCTATTATCTCATATACTAGTTGACTATCTGAATACAGGCTTAAGTTAAGAAAAAAAAGGAAGAAAATTCAATTCACCCTCCCCCCTCCCCCCTCCCAACAAGTAAAATCTAATACCCAGAAGTAGATTCACAAATATTTATCTATATTATCCCCTTAGAAGCGTTAGGATTTTAGCTAGCAGTGGAATATAGAATAAATAAATTACTAAATGGGTTTAATTCCATTATAGCAATAGCAAGAATGTCTCAATTCAAGAAGAAATTAAAGTAAAAATAGCAATTTTGTATATAGACTCTTCTTCTTACAATGAGATATTGAAAAATTCCTAAACTATTCTTGTCTTTCACTTATATCTTCTCTCCCAATGTTACTGAATTCCCTCTCTCTTCATGTCTCTCTTTAAAATCCCCACCTAGTGCCTTTTTATACCTTGTTAAAAAGCTTATATGAAGTTGCATCATTTGATGCTTTGCGATGTTAAAAAAGCATGACAACGATGTTAGTGAGTCGCATACACATCTTCTAGCTTATCAAACGCCTCCTATAGTAGGATTTGCTAGGTTTCAATAGGCGAGCTTGATC